>CAUYSK010035667.1:0-31538 GCA_963575035.1 Avahi laniger
CCAGCTACTCGGGAGGCTGAGGCAGTAGGATCGCTTGAGCCCAGGAGTCTGAGGTTGCTGTGAGCTAGGCTGATGCCACGGCACTCACTCTAGCCCAGGCAACAAAGCGAGACTCTGTCTCAAAAAAAAAAAAAAAAAAAAAGTCTGCTTAGAAGGTTATGGTCTCCTCTTGCACTGATAAGGGACAATATGTTTAGTTAAAGTGCAGGACACAGAAATTTAGGAGTGTCTTTATACCACTGCAGGCAGGAATTTTATTAGATAGTTCTATAATGGGAAAAGAAACACAAAATATTATAACAAGTAGGTTTGTAATTTTGATAGTGTAAAAATGATGAGAATTTTTAAAATACTACTTGGTCTGGGTGCAGTGGTGTTTACAACTGATTGATCACAACCAGTTGCAGATTTCTTTGTTCATTCTCCACTCCCACTTGACTAGCCTTAAAAAAAGTAAAAAATGAAACAAAAATAAAAACAAAAAATCTGTATATTAAGATGCGTAAGCATTCAAAATATACAATCGACGGACCTTAGAATGTGCAATAGTCAGTGGAAAAATGAATTAGCATAGAACGAAGAAGGCAGAGAACATGATATATAACAAACAAATGGTAGTGATCATTTAAACCTGTAAAACAAATAGCAAAGTTTAAAACCCATAATAAAAGAGTCTGTCATACTTCTAATTTAAGGACTGTGATGAACCGTGAAATAGTGCACTGATTTAAACACTATTTAGTTGAGAGTCAGTGGAACTGCAAAAGATTTGTGGCTCCACAGGAGCCTGAAACATCTGAGAAGGCAAACTCCCTGGGGATGAGGTTGTTCAATGAAATTAGAGGCCCAAATTCTCTCTCGAAGCTGCTGATCTAATCCCAGATGACCTTTGACTCCACTCCGATAGCTAATTGCTGGAGAACCATGTAATAGTTTCCAATTGTAAATATTTGCACAGAAAATGGCAAGAAGTGATCATTTTAATTCTTACCATGCTTTACGATTAGTTTATTGGCAGCTCGCACTGTGAGTGATACATTCATATTTATGTCACGAAAACCAAAGAAGTTGCAAATTTAAAATAAATATTTGCTTTAAAAAATAAACTTTTTAGGTTGTGTGTTTGATGCATGATATAATCATCTTTGTAAGTGTCTTAAAAAATTATAAACCAGGCAATTTAGACTAATCTTTAAGAAATGGTCACCCAGAGAGAAATGGTATATAGTAATAGACAGAAATTTTTTTTTTAACCAATCGAAAATATTGAGAATAAGTTAGGATATTACCAGATCGTACCTAAGGAAGGTTCTTGGGATTTTCAAATAATAGCATCCACATTTTAAAGGCTTTTCTTGGAATAATGTTTCTTTTGATATCAAGATTCATTATATGGTTAATTTATCCAGAGCTGTACCTGTGGTATTTCATATGAGTCTTTTGTATATTTAAATACTTAAAGTCTAAACAAAGATTAATGTCTATGAGAGTAATTTCCCTTCGTCAATTCTTTAACTAGGATAATACTTACCATTCATCAGCTATAAATCATGTTGTAAGCTTAAGAAGTAGGTTCCTTGGTTTATGACAGTCATTATGTAGGAGATAATGTCCCAGAATCTTACAGGTGTGTTCAAAATTCCTATATTTTTATTCTCCAGAAGGAACATGCCTTGTTAATATTTTTAGAGAAACCAAATTCTGAAGCAGGCAGAGTGTTTAATTTAAGATAATAAGTGATGAATTTTCAAAATATAACTATTAATACAAATAGAACCTGGTTAATGAAATTGACAATGGCTGGTTCCTTGCTGTTGAGAACATGAGCAGTCACATTTATAAAATAACTGAACAACAGAGAGCTACCAGTTAAGGACAGAGGAGAGCCACTAACACACATTCATCAGGAGAATATTTATAGTCTTTCTATAGAGGAAAGTTAGTGGTTGGTTTCAGATATTCTGTTTTAATTTATTCTACAATTCATTATGCAAATCAGTGTGTGAAGCAGGGTTCTTGCCAAGAATTATATCATGTGAAATGTGTGCATCCTTGTAGAACATGCAAATGAATATGCCTAATTTACAGATGTCTCCAATTGAATGAACTCAGATCTGCTGGTTCAAAGGAAAAACAATATTTACAATTGATACTAGACGTATTGTCACATAAATTAGTTACTTTTCTCAAAGTGCTTTTCTTTAAATATATATTTGTATTATGTCCACCTTTGGATGTTTCTTACAGACATGACTAATGTCTGAAAAATGGCCTGAATAGAGATGATGATCAAGACTTCAGCCTAAAAAAGATTCTACCCTCACCCCGCGGCATTCATCAGTTTGTATTGAGTTTACAGTGGGGGGGGGTCCATATATATGCTATTAATTATTAATTACAGTCAGTAACATTTTATTAGTCATCATTTATTAGATTATGTGGAGTTCACCAAATAGGTTTTGGTGTGTCTGAAAGGGAGAAGAAAAGGTCTAGAATTTGGGACAGTCTAGGATGAGTCTTGGTTGGAGACTCATGTCTTACATAGCAGGAGGACATCAAAAGATCAAGGAAGGGAAGAGAGGAAGGTCAAAACAGAACAAAATAGGATGATACTGAATTCCAGTAGCAAACTATGTCCAATTCATATTCTTAGCTTTTTTCATGGTGAACTCTACCTGCTGGAATCAAGTAGCCGAGTAAGTCCTGGACAAATTTTGACATAGATGGTGCCAAACTACAGACAAATTATCAAAGACTGATTTATATGCCAGTTATTTAGAATTTATAAAATATTTTCCAAGAAACACAGCACTTTATCTCATAGATAGGATCCTTGCTGAGCCCTGAAATTTTATGTAAGTAACGGTAGACATATAATATCTATTAGTTGTATATTGCTACATAATAAGCCACTACTAAATTTAGTGAGTTAGAACAATCTTTTTAATATGTCTCACAATTCTATGAGTTGACGGGTTTTTCAGCTTCCCGTGATGTTGTCTTGGGCTGCAGCTATCTGGGGACTGGATTGGTGAGAATGTCCAAACTGGCACATTCACATGCTTGACAATTAATGCTGACTCTTGGCTGGGAGCTCAGCTGGCCAACAACCAAAGCACTTACACGTGGCCACTCATTCGACTTGGCTTCTTAGAGCACGGGTGTTGGTTCCAAGAGGGAGCATCCCAAAAGTCAGAGTGCCAAGAGACAGAAAGGAGAAGCTGCTCGACTGCTAAGGGTTACGTCTGGAACTGGCAAAGCATCACTTCAGCCATATTCTGTCTGTCAGTGAAATAAACTCTATCTCTTGATGGGAGAATTGCAAAGTCACATTTCAGAAGAGGATGTGTGATTGGAGGAACTGTGTGACCATCTTTGGAAAATACTGTCTGCTACTATCTACTAATACAGCGTAAACGAGTTTACCGTTATGTAAGGAGATCGCTGTGATGCATTGTGCTAAGATTGAGAAACTGTAAGCTTCGCAGTCAGCTCTACTTAACCTCTCTAAACTTTTATCCTCCTCTAACACATAGAATATTATATAACAACAATAATAGAAACCTTTTATTTAGCACCTACTACGTGCCAGATTCTTTTGAAATGATTTATGCACTTTAATCCTAATAACAGCTCTATGAGGTAAGGTCTATGATTATTCCTATTTTAAGAGGCAGGGAACTGGAATAAAAAGCATAAAAGAACTTTCCCATGGTTTCAACAAGTGAAAAAGCTGATATTTTTCAGTGTTCTCAGAAGGATTAAACCAGTTAATAAATGTAAATGTGGAATGAAAGGTCATTTCATCATCATTATACTTAATTATCTAATTCAAAATATTGTTTTTTAAAATTAAACATGATTTAATTATTAGACATTTCAAACATGCAGAAGAGTTTAGGAAATAATTTAACAGGATACATAAAGAACTATTAGATGTTGCTTAGTAATTATTTAACAAATGTCAGCCACTCAATAAGCTATGGCTGCCATGTTACTGTTATAATCAGTCTCCTGCTTATATAAAAATTGTAGTCTTTAATATCCCATATAGTCTGAGTTAATCATGGTGGAATCACATATTAAAATTCCCCTATAATCTTAGCACCTTTCTCTATCTCATTCCCTGCCACTTCATAGCATGGCAGAATGTAAAGAGTGCAGTGAACTGTCCAATTATACCCTTGACCGAGAAATATACTTTTTCCATAATTATACAGATGTCTACCTTGTACATGTTCAGTGTCAGAGCTAATTTGGGTAGCCCTGAGAAACAATAAACTAAAGGGAAACCCAGACTTAAGTGGAATACATGGGGGAGAGAGAGAAATTAAGCTGAAGAAATCAAACATCCTTAACTCAAGGACACCAGGTGTTTTTAAAGGTGGTATCTTGCCAAGTCAAAGTAAGCAGACTTTTGTACAACAACAGGGCTTGTTCTATTGTTTCTGTATTTATAAGAAGCTAGAACATCCATCCCAGTTATCCTTAAATAATTATTTACATCACACCTTTTTACTCAAAAGTACCCGAATCTGGACAATACATTATATGATCAGCCTACCTAGCTTCGGTCAATAAAATCACCATTCCTCTGGTCACCTGACAGAAATCTGAGTTTTCTCTTATGCTCTCTTAGCTTTTTTTCATTCATTCATTCATTCATTCATTCATTCAGCAAGCATCTACTCACTGCCTTGGATATGCCATTCGTTGTGTTTGGGACTAAGTATACAAAGAAAATTGGAACATAACTTCTTTTCCCCAAGGATCATATACACTTGCAGGAGAGTCAGTAATATATTAATAAATATATTACTGAAAGAACGTCTCATAAGTGAAACAATAAAAATACACATATTGTAGGAGAAGAGATGAGAATATATCAAGGATTTCTTAAAAGAGGTGAATCTTGAATTAAGTCTTAATGGAACATGGGCCAAGTTAGCAGAGGAAATGGTAGGGATATCAGGGGAGGTTATATTCATTTTCTATTGCTTCATAACAAATTACCACAAACCTAGTGGCCTTAAACAACACTCATTAATTATCTCACAGTGTCTGTAAGTCAGAAGTCTGAGCACAGCATGGTTGGATTCTCTGCTCAAAGGCTGAAGTCAAGGTCTTGGCGGGCTGTAGTTCTAACTGAGGCTTGGGGTCCTCTTCCAAGCACACTGGTTATTGGCAGAAGTCGTGTCCTTTCAGCGGAGAAGCTGAGGTCTCCATTTTCCTTCTAGCTGTTCGTCAGGAACCACTCTGAGCAACTAGAGGCCACCCCCAGTTTCTTGCCACATGGCAGTTCACAGCACAGATGGTTGCTTTCTTCAAGGATAGACAAGCGAGTCTTTGTGAAAATCACTCTTTATGATTTCTCCTACAAACATGTCATGCTGCTATCACCTCTGTGGGAGCAGAATTCTAACTCCCCCACTCCCCAGCCAATTCCTGGCCTCTGATGTACACACACCTTCTCCTAGGTGTTCAATCAAACACTGATCTAGCTCCTGCTATGAAGGGAATTTGGAGACGTAATTAAGCTCCCAAATCTGTTGGCCTTAAAACAGGGAGAGTATCCAGTTGGTCTTCAGGGTTACAGGACCTCACATTTTAGACTTTATCCTACAGTCAGTGTTTGTCAAATGGCCCATAGCCTTCTTGCTTGAGAATCATTTGTTGTGCTTATTAAAAATACAGACAAAAACTTTAAATGTACATATTTATATAATAAAGATCTCGGGTTCACACAGTTGAGTTCATTATAATCCTCAGTCCATGCATGCAATCCTCTTCTGTCATCGACGAGGTCCTTCTTTTGTTTCGTATTAATATTTCCTTTTCATCCTCATTCTCATTCCTACTTCCAATCCCCATGTACACAGCCACCGTGGTGTACATAATATTGTTCTGCTAATCCACCCTCCATGTGTTCATTAAATATATGCATATCGTTGGATAGTACATAATGTTGCTTTGTGTGTATGGATTTTATTAGTTTTTTCATATGTGACATTGTGCTATGAATCTCACTTGGTTTCTTTTTACTCTACCAGTCACTTTTACTCAGTGACTGTGGCAGAGTGTTCTGTCCTACGCAGAATCACATCAGTGCCTCTGGGGATGGAAATCTGGATTGCCTCAAACATCTTGTAATCACATCCTTTGTTTCCTCATGTGTGAGAGTTTCTCAGGGACACATGCCCAGAAATGGAAACTGCTGTGTTATAGGATATACACATAGTTAATTTCGTGTTGCTATCAGATTTGCCTCCAGAAATCCTGGACTAGTTTTAACCTTCCATCAGAAGTGCTTGAAGACTTAGTTCCCTATATATTTTCCTACAGTAGATATTAAAAACATCCTAACATCCTTTTGCCATTATAGTGGGTTTAAAAAGGTATCTTGTTAGTTGAAGTCCATTTATCTGATTGCTAGTGAGGCTGAATATTTCTTCATGATTTTTGCTCCATATTCTTTTGAGTATTTTATCCTTTTCTTGCTGTTTTACTTATATATATATGTCTTGGAAATATATGTATTTATGGAAACATATATATATAAATATCTTATAAGATCATCTCTACTACATTGTCATATATTTACAAAAAGGCCCGATTATGAGCTCTCCGTTTGGTTCAAACCATCCTCCTGTAGCCATCTAATCTTTGACAAAGCAGACAAAAACTTACACTGGGGAAAAGAATCCTTATTCAATAAATGGTGCTGGGAAAACTGGATAGCCACATGTAGAAAACTGAAACAGGATCCCCACCTTTCATCTCTCACAAAACTCAACTCATGGTGGATAATAGACTTAAACCTAAGGCATGAAACTATAGGAATTCTAGAAGAAAATGTTGGAAAAACCCTTGTAGACATTGGCCTAGGCAAAGAATTTATGAGGAGGACCCCAAAGGCAATCATGGCAACAACAAAAATAAATAAATGGGTCCTGATCAAATTAAAAAGCTTCTGCACAGCCAAGGAAACTATCATGAGAGCAAATGGACAACCTGCAGATTGACAGAAAATATTCACATGCTATGCATCTAATAAAGGGCTGATAACTAGAATCTATATAGAACTCAAGAAAATCAGCAAGAAAAATTCAAACAATCCTATCCAAAAGTGGACAAAGAACATGAACAGAAACTTTTCAAAAGAAGATAGACTAATGGCCAACAATCATTATGAAAAAATGCTCAACATCTCTAATCGTCAGGGAAATACAAATCAAAACCACAATGAGAAATCACTCAACTTCAGTGAGAACGGCCTTTATCAAAAAGTCCCCAAACAATAAATGTTGGCATGGATGAGGAGAGATAGGAACACTCATACACTGCTGGTGGGACTGCAAACTAATACAACCTCTGTGGAAGTAATACGGAGATAACTCAAAGAGCCACATGTAGACCTACCATTTGATCCAGCAATCCCATTCCCTGGGCATCCACCCAGAGGAAAAAAACACATTCTATAAAGAAGACATTTGCACTCGAATATTTATAGCAACACAATTCACAATTGCAAAGATGTGGAAACAGCCCAAGTGCCCATCAATACATGAGTGGATTAATAAAATGTGGTATATGTATATCATGGAATTCTACTCAGCCACAGAAAACAATGGTGATCTAGCACCTCTTGTATTATCCTGGATAGAGCCGGAGCCCATTCTCCTAAGTGAAGTATCCCAAGAATGGAAAAACAAGCACCACGTGTACTCATCATCAAATTGGTATTAATTAATCAACACTTATGTGCACATACAGTAGTAACATTCATTGGGTGTCGGGTAGGTGGGAGGGGCGAGGAGGGAATGGGTATATTCACACCTAATGGATGTTGTGTGCACTGTCTGGGGGATGGACATGCTTGAAGATCTGACTCAGGTGGGGCAAAGGCATTGTATGTGACCTAAACATCTGTACCCCCTGTAATATGCCCAAATAAAAAAAACAGGACTCCTTTTTAGTTGCTGTGCCAGGACCACAGTATTTTAATTACTATGTCATTCTGTCATGTCAATATCTAACAAAAAAAGCCCCCCTTCGTTATCTTTTTTTCCCTATTTATCTTGGAGCTTTATTTATTTTTATGCAATTCAGAATTAGTTTGCAAGTTTCAAAAACAAACATACAAATCCTGCTGGAATTTGATTGTATTGCACATATGCAGTAATTTGAAGAAAACTGACATTATTATTCCCTTTATTAGAGATTTAAAATTTTTTAAATAGAGGTCTTATGAACTTTTTAGCCTTATTCCTAGACATTTTTTTGTTGTTGTTTTAAGCATTGATTTCTTGTTTTTATGACTTGCACCCTGTTTACTGATATGCTTTCCACTGCTTGTTTCTGATGTACATACATACTAATGATTTTTCTGATAATCTAGTAACATTGCTAGTATCTCTTATATTCTCATTGTAACACTTCATGTGTTCAGCAGGCAATTTGGGACGATTCTAGAAAATAAACACCTAAAAAACGGAAATGTATTAAAGTGGTTGCACAATGACCTGAATACAAAATGCCCTTGACAGAAAAAGAGACAGCATATGTATCACAGATCTCAAAGTCTTTCTGTTCAGACTTGCTACACAAATATCATTTTTTCAATATCATTATTTTAGATACCATAGTAAAATAAATATAATGCATTTCTCTAATACAAGATTCTATAACACAATGTGTGCTTTTACTTTTTATATAATTACTTTTAAAAAATGAATAATACCATATATATTTCTGCTTTTTCACTTTATAAACATTTTCACTTTATTGATTTTTTAATAAAAATATGGTTTTTAAGAGTTTAACCACTCTCTTTTTACTGTTAACTTTTATGGCATATAATATACATATAGAACAGTGAACAAATCATTGTTGTACAGTTTGATAAATGCCAACGAAATAAAAACACTGGTCTTACAACCAGCCAGACTAGGAAGCACAAAAATAAACAAATTTTGAATGTTTAGGTTGTTTCCAATTTCCCAACACATAAAATTTTATTTACAATTCTGATTTTATTTCCCTTGGAAAGAGTCCTAGAAACTGAGTTACCAGTTAAATAACATGAGAATTTGAAAAATTCTTTATACATATTGGCAAATGCCTTCTTGGAAAGATGGAATCATTGTACATTCAATAAAAGACCCATGGAAGAGCATTTGTAGCATTCATTGTAGAATACTAGCACTTTTTTAATATTTTCCAATTTAATGAGCAAAAATAAATCTCGTGATTGTTTCAATTTGTACTACTAAAAAACGATTATACTTTTTGACATCTCTTACCCTGTGAATTATTTCTTCTCTGGCCACTTTTTTTTTTTTTTTGTCCTACCGAAGTGTTAGTAAATTTTAAAATTAAATTCAAAATTTTATTAACATATTAACAATATTAGACTTGAGTCATACTTGTTACAAGTAGTTTCCACTTCTATTGCTTTTCAATTTCTAGACCTTTTAAATATACTTTTAATTTTTTTCAAATATATTCATACAAATAATTTAGTGTTAAGTAGTTCTAGAAAGATTAATCATTCTATTGATATATCTATATAATCTATCTTTATCTATCTCAGTCTTTCATGACAAATGTCTCCTTTATAAAAGAATGATATTTTTAGCTTTTTTTGCATTCATATTCATATCTCCAAATAGCATGTTTATACTGCCACTTCTCAATTTTTTAATGTCAGTCATTACTTTTGCCTCTCTATGATGTGGATGGAGATATAGTTCTCTTTCACTGTCCAGTACAACGAACTATCCACATGCTACCTTCCTGGGCACACCAATGCAATAGTAATATCGCTTAGGTCAGTATTCAGCGTCTACATTGTCAAGACTCTGCAATGGGATTCAGAGCAGAACCATGCGCAGATTCCATGATTACTTTCATTCTTTGTTACATTTTGTTTCTTCTGAAGTTAATAATTTCTTGCTATTTACTTCCTTTTCTGTATTTTTACGTCTATCTCAACCCCAAACTCTTCCTGAATTGTATAACTTTCCTCTTAATATGTTAAAAATAATGTTCTATCAATTTATTCTGAGCAGCTACAGTCTGTCCATGTGGGCCCTGGGCCTGCTGTGCAGACACTGTCCTCAGAGGTCTCTCTTTCCCATCCCTTGTTCTTCTTTCACACTTAATTGACAGGCTGGTCATATGAAGAATTTTCTGGACTGAGTGGTGAGACAGATCCACACACACTCATTTCCTGGACTCAGCTCACAGAGTTCTGGCTACCAGGTTATACCCTCCAGGCAAGAGATGAGAAAATTCTTTTCTGTGGAATCTTGACCAGTCCAAGAGTAAAACTAAAGATGCTGACATCCTGGACTCCCTAATGAAATGAAATAAACGGATAATTTTCCTGTAGTTGACAAATTTCATTTGGAATTTTGCTTAGAATTTTGAAGGTATTGTTCCATTTTCTTCTATATACAATTGTGACTGTTGAGAGTCTGTCTTCATTACAATTCTTTTATTCTTTCAACATGGAAACTCTTGTCCTTTAATTTTTAAAATATTTTCTGTTTGTTTTTCTCCTCTCCCTTTTCTCTGTTCTTTCTCTTTCTCTCTTTAATGTCTACTTTTTTTTAGATATCAAACATCCTAGAATAATTCTCTTTTTAAAAAATACTGATTTTTTTTTTCTTACGTTCCATCTTTTTATCTTTTCTACATTCTGGAAAATTTCCTCATCTTCATTGTTCTTCTATTTTTTCCCATTTTTGCTATTAGATTTATAATTTCTTGGAGTGACCCCTTTTTTAAGTAGAATTTTAAAATACAATTCCATTGTTGTTTCTTGAAGACCACATTTCCTCTGAGAAAGTTATAACTTTTTTAAGTTTCTATGTCCTTGCATAGATGTCTAGTTTTCCTTGATTGTTAAAATGTTAGAGGGAGACACTAAGCACTGGTGGCAATATTTCTGTGTGTAGGGCGGTCACTGTAGGCTTCAGGGTAATGGACTGAACAGATTTTGTTGTTGTTGATGTTGTTGCTACACTGGGAACCCTATGATTTAAGTACTTTTAGGTTTCCTCTTTGGTTGTTCAGTGTTTGACAGAAAAGAATATTCTACTCTCTTGCCTGCCAAAATTCTGTGAGCTGATTCTAAGCAAGGGGTGAGGGAGTGATTTCTTAGCATTCAATGTCTATACTTTCCTTAATCTGCCTGTTTTAAGCATAATAATAATAATAATCATAATCCTGCAATTGTGTCTGTTGTCTTCCAATGTAGAAAACACCCATTTTGGTGTCTTCAGAGAATACACCTCTGGCTTTCTGGCAGCTAGGAAAGGAATTGCTTCTGGGCTGCTTTTCACAGTGCAGTGGTTGGGGATAGAGATAAGTGCCTCTTAATCACACCTCAAGCCATTCCTTTCTTTTTGGCTCCAACCTCATTCCCGCTTCCAGAGGCACCTGGTACCACACATTCCTGAGCTTTGGGAGTCTGCAGTACAAATCAAATTGCCTCTCAGCTTTCTCCGCTGCTGAAAGAATTCTGTTTTCTCAGTTTACTAAATCAGTTATCAATAGTCCTTTTGCTTGATCGCATCCACATCTTGTTGTTGTCATCTTCACTCCTCTTTGTCCTTGTGGGTTTGCTGTTTCTTTCCCTCTAGCATTCTGGGGCATTTTAGAGGATCTTGGAAGAAATGGAGACAAATGCTTCGATTCAACTGCTCATTCTTAACAACTTAATGCTAGCTGTTGATACAGCAATGTTTCATTTTTATAAAATTTCATTCATTAATCTTTTCCCTGACAATTTTTTTGTTTTCATGCTTATAAGTCTTTCTATATTCCTAAATCAATTGCATGTTCACTCATGTTTCCTGCATTTTATGATTTATTTTATATTTAATTTTCAAGTCCACTTGGACTTATTTATATATATATATTATTTAACTATTTAGCCAATTTTTCCACATGATTTGTAGAATGATTCATTATTTTCCCATTGTTTGATACTGCTTATTTATCACTCGATTGCTGTAAACTCTAGAGTCTGTTTTAGGAATGCTTTTTCTAATTCATGGACATGTTGGTTAACTATCACAACTATGTCACAGTACTACACCATAGAGCGACCTGAGGGTTTTCTTTAAAAAGAGACAAAAACAAAACCTCATTAGTATTTTTTCTGGGAGATGAGTAAGATAATCAGGTGCCAAGTATGCTTAAATTTTGTTTTTATAACACAAAAGTAACCTTTTACTTCATAATCTGGGCAATTCGGACCTAGTGAGATTACAAAGTACAATTTTGACATTTAAATTTAGTGAACACATTTGCAGATATTTTATTGAGTGGAAGAATGATGAGTTCAATATAATCACCTGTACCCTTGGTGCTTAATTTCTTCAAATTTATTTAACCGATAATTATTACATTTTCCTTTAGTTAATTCAGGTTTGTTGGTTTTAATTCCAGTTTGTGTTTAATTTCTTCCTATGCTAACCTGCAGTCAAATGTTCTTCTGCTCTGTGTCAGGAGACACTTGCAGTGCTGGCAGTTACATTAAAAGCTATGGGGGTGGAGGGTGTAGGATGAGAACAAGTAGGGTGGTGTTGGGGACTAACTTGTGCCCCTGCAAAAATCGTATAGTGAAGCCCTAACCCCAATGCAACTGTATTTAGAAACAGGATCTTTAAGGAGATGACTAAGGTAAAAAGAGGTCATAAGTGTAGGATGTTAATCCAATATAACTGGTGGCTTTATAAGAAGAGCAAGAGACTCCAGGGATGCATAGGCGCAGGGGAAAGGCCATGAGAGGACAAGGCTATAAGCCAAGGAGAAACGGCTCAGCAGAAACCAAACCTGCCGACACACCTTGATCTTGAGCCTCCAGCCTCCAAAATAAATTGCAAGAAAATAAATTTGCATTGTTTAAGCCACCCAGTCTATGGTATTGTGTTATGGCAGCCCTAGCTGACTAGTACAAATGAATAAATATAAAGGATCTGCATGTTCGTTCCTTCGAGTTCACAGGGCACACTCAGGAAAATTGGCATCATTGTATTTTTCTTCATTAAAAAAAATCCTGCCTGCAATCCACTAAACTGATTTTATGACACAATAATGGATCACAGCACAAGATTTTTTAAAATTCAGGTCTTTTCTACCATATCAACACCAAGAGATCTCAGGACAGATAGAAGGGATGACAGACCACATAGCACATAGTTGTGACCATGACACATGCTTCTAGAGAGAACAGGGTCCTTACCTAGGTCACAAGCACAGACAGAAGAGGATACATACGCAGGCAGACTTCCTGCAGCTTAGGAACAAGCATGCTAGTTCATCACCATACCGAAAATTATTTAGTCATACCTTTGAATGAAGTAAGTCACTCAATTGTTATCTATTTCAGTTTATCAACAGGTAAAATGGAAACAGCCCCTAACTTAATATCAGACATTTGGTTTGGCTAAAAGGAGTTCTGTGTGAAAACTCTCTGAAAAAGATGATTTAAAACATATGCCAAATTATAATATTTGATGGTTTATAATTTATCTTCCCTTAGTAGTTTCTCTTTTCAAAGTCTCTATAAGAAAGACATCATAACAATGAAATGATTATAAAATAAAACTAATGTATGAATTGGCAAATTTGGAGAGCTCTTACCAATAAAGCATTCCACTCTTTGATATTAATTTGTTTATCAAAGAGAGATCAGTTGGATGCATCATGTGATTTTTAGAAAACTAGACATCATTTCATTATGGTCCATTAAGTCAACAGGATCACATTAATTGCATTTTTTTTCAGTATGATGCCTGTTTTGATTTTTTTATTATAAAATAATCTGAACAGTATAAAAATTCAAAGACCATAGTAAATTATTTTATTTTATTTATTTATTTTTTTTTTTTGAGACAGAGTCTCACTCTCTTGCCTGGGCTAGAGTGAGTGCCGTGGCGTCATCCTAGCTCACAGCAACCTCAAACTCCTGGGCTTAAGCGATCCTCCTGCCTCAGCCTCCCGAGTAGCTGGGACTACAGGCATGTGCCACCATGCCTGGCTAGTTTTTTCTATATATTTTTAGTTGTCCAATTAATTTCTTTCTAATTTTCGCTCTTGCTCAGGCTGGTTTCGAACTCCTGAACTCAAACAATCCGCCCACTTCAGCCTCCCAGAGAGCTAGGATTACAGGCGTGAGCCACCGCGCCTGGCCCGTAAATTATTTTTTAGAATGTTTCAGAAGGCATTAAAAGTCCACCTCTCGGAATAAGGACTACCAACATTAATTTCTGTCCTGAGAGAGAGATGAAAGAAAGAAAGAGATGGGGATGGAGCCAGAGAGGTGGCAGCGGCCAACAGTTCTGTACCTTGTCCCCTAACCTACAACCCTTCAGATTTTTAGTCGAGCTGATATCATACCAGTGGCACGTGGATTTTTGTGGACACCAGTGACTGGATTGTATTTCTCACAGGCACAGGGATAGGAGGGAGAGAGCACAGCAGATGGTTGTGGAAAGGGGACAGCTAGTCTCAGAACAGTTGATGTCTGGGCTACAGGGCTGTGTCTTCCTCAATATGTTGCAAATATTGTCCCATGTTTTCACTTGATTCATCTCAAAATATCTTAAAAATATAAACCAGTTGATTTTGTATTTGCCCCGATGTGCCTTCACTTGCCCCTTGGAGGGCACTGTGACTGTCACTCTTGCCCCCATGGCCAGTTCTGGGCAAGTCACCTCCCCCTGGGTATGTGCTTCCTCAAATGTGAAAGGAAGAGTTTGGACAAGAGAGTCTCTAAGATTGCTATCTCTAGACACCTGTGCGTCCTGTGTGTACTGTCTCTACACGTATGTTTAATTCCTTGAGAGGGGATTCTGTCTTTAATTTCTTCATCAGCTCCCTACTGCTTACTACTTCAGCTAAGTTCCACAGGCATTTATTACAGAGCTATGTGCTTACCATAAACACAGCACAAGTATCAGCTGAGTAATATTTACTGAAAAATGAAACAGTCCAATTCTTCTGATTGTAAAGTAATACGATAATCTTAGTAAAGTAATAACTTTAACTTTTACTCTATGTGTTGTAGCTCATTATACCAGACTTGTGTGTTTGTTTATATTTGTTTGCATAATATAAATGTTATAAATTAAAATCCTTCCAGCGACAAAACAAATGACATCATAAGTAATTTATGATGTATGATTTCATTAGGGTATAGTTGATTTGGTTATTATAACACTTGAATAATCATGGTCAAAATATGTATGCAAAACTATTTCTATACACATTTAATCTATTTTTCAGCAACTGCAATATTATTGCTTAAAATAACATAGTGTCATACATAATGACCAAAGCAAAGTGAATACACCTGTGCTTGGGCCCATAAAAAGGGCAAACTTAACTAACATTTAAGCATGTGTTAAACCTTGGCTATATTTTTTCAGAATTAATGGAAATACAAACTTCATATGGAGCCAAATCTCCGGGTGTGACTTTGCCAAGAAAAACAGATCTTTGAAGGGTAAAAGCAGGTGGGGAACAAATGTCTTTCTAAAATTCATTCAATCATAACCTATTCAACGAAAGTACTAGTGAAATTCAATTGCTCCAATCCATTTTTATACCAAACATATGGCCTATTCTAACAAATGAAGTTTTATCTCTGAGATTCCCATAATAATTCACCTATGTTGACTTGCATTTCAGTCATCCAACAAGTGTTTATATGATAAATGCTTTGTTTTTAGTGCTAAGTCAGTGTTGGCTTCAAACAAGAGTTGATTTTTCACTTGGGTCTTGAAGGCTATATAGGAGTTCACCAGTCAAGACATCAGAAGGAGGTCATTCTACCCCGGGAATAGGGTCTTTCCTGATGGATTCTCCCCATGATTGCAAAGTCTTTCATGACAGGGCTTTGACTTCTTCCCTATCTTGAGCCATCTCTTTCTCTCTTCTATTTATATCATGTAATATGATCATACTCAACTATGAGCTCTTTGCCTCCATGAGTTGCATATACAACTTGCTCTGATGTTTTCTTGAAAACTACACTCAGCTTTTAAAACTACGTTCCAGAGGCATTCCTTCATTGATTCTTTGCTTGTTCCTTTCCCCAACCCCAATACAAGACCATTCCCTTCTTCATGTCCTTAAATACTTCATGGCATCTATTCGTTTCCACGTGAGTCTGCATTTTCAGCCCCTTTAACTCAGGGCTGCACTCTTCTATAGTCATGGATCCCTGGAGTGTAAAACAGTGCCTGGCATGATGGAAAATCAATAAATATGTATTTAATAAGTACAATTACTTATTTATGGACAAAGTATATCAGGTGCTGGAAGGTTCCTGATCCTTCCCTACATTTGAAAGATTCTAAAATAGTTACAATGAAAACATCCTACTAAAACAATTCTCTTGGATATACTAGAAGAAAAAGATTTCAGTGGCTAGTAATTTGGTTCCATGACCTCCTCTGTGCATAATTTACTTAAAACAATGTGCAAGTGTGTAATTTCAGATTTGAAAGGAATGAAACACTGCCTTTAAGTGAGAGTGGAGAGCCCACTGCCCATTCTTTGTCCAATCTAATCTAAAACTAAGATAGTGTCTATTAAAGTAAATGAAGATTATGTAATTTTTTTGACTGCCTTGATAATTTAGGAATAATTTGAAAGACTTTGGACAGTAAGACAGTTATGCAATGCCAGATATCTCTATGACATCATATAATGTAATATCACATCATAGTGTATTTGGTGATCAGGAATAATTCAACTTTACATCTTGGTCCATTAGCTACAAGTTATACAATTCCACTTTGAAGGATTTTTAAAGAATAATTTCTTTTTCTAAGCAAGCTTTTTTTAAAATTAAAAATTGTATGTTTTCTAAAAAAAAATTCAAATAATATCCAGAAAAGTGAAAATAACAAAGCCAAAATTTTCCAAAGTAGCTTTTCACATATATCAGAAATAATCTATTAATGTTTCAGCAGACATACTTTTTAATCTGTCTATGCACTCTCTCATAAATATCTATATGTGTGTATATATGAACACACATACCTCTTTAGAGGTAAACACACATAGTTTAAAATTATAGCAGAAAAAAAGATGACATTTAAAATAGTAATCATAAAAGTATATTTTTTGGATTTCTGTTTTAAATGCCATCTTCTTTCTATCCACATTAATATTTCCAATGTTATGTGTGTGGGTTTTCTTATTTTATCTCAGTCTTCAGCAGGAATGTATCTAATGTTTCCACATGCTAGCTGATGCTGAAGTATAAATATCATAATATTAAAGAAGGAATATCCTTGAATGCTTTCTCAGTATCTGTAGGTTTGATATGAAACTTTTCATCATAGAACTATTAATTCGATGAATCAAACTGATGAATTTCTTAGTATTGAAACATATTTCATTTCATTTATTTTATTTCATTTTATTTTATTTCAGCATATTATGGAGGTACAAACGTTCAGGTTACATGTATTGCCTTTGCCCCACCTGAGTCAGAGCTTCAAGTATGTCCATCCCCTGGATTGCGCGCACCGCATCCATTAAGTTTGAATACACCCATCCCCTCATTCCCTGTCCCACCTGCCCAACATCCGATGAATGTTAGTACTATATATGCACTTAGGTGTTGATCGATTAATACCAATATGATGGTGAGTACATGTGGGTGGTTGTTTTTCCATTCTTGTGATACTTCACTTAGTAGAATGGGCTCTAACTCTATCCAGGATAATACAAGAGGTGCTAGATCACCATTGTCTTTTTTTGGCTGAGTAGAGCTCCATGGTATACATATACCACATTTTATTAATCCACTCATGTATTGATGGGACCTTGGGTTGTTTCCCCATCTTTGCAATATTTCAATCTTGAAATGATTACAACTTGCCGTGGTGTATTCTTCACTAATGTGCTATTGGATTCCATTTGCTACTTTTTTATCTTAGAATTTTTGCATTGCTACGTAGAAATAAGATTGTTCTGTAGTAGTTCATTTTGTGCATTTTTAATCCGATTTTAGTGCCAATAAATAAAATGTTATTGGTTTAAGTGGAAAATTGCCCAATTTGTGAAAAGAAATAGGAAAGAATGGCCAAGGATAATGATATTCAATACTTACATAGGTGACTGAGTGAAATTGAGAGTCCTTCCTGAGGTTTCTTCAAAAATAAGATATTCATCTATCAAAAATAATGTATATGCTCATGGATTTTTTTAATGTAAACTTCAACCTTTTAGATATGATGCGTTTTATTTTCATCATCTATTAAAGTAAATTGTGTCCTTGATTAGTTAACATAAAAAAATAAAGCTACATCCCATAAAGATGTAAACACATTCAGAGGCCACAGAATTAGTAAAACAACCAAACAATTAAACACTTTATGATTCCCTTTGTTACTCATGAAGCTCAACATAAAAGTTGAGTTCTCATTTCACTTGGCTCTAACATTAACATTACCATTGTATTGAATTCCATTGTGTGTTGCAAAGCTGAACCTCAAGATGTAGAATTATATGGTCATAAATTAGAATTATTTGACATGTGTCAATAAAATAACATTGCCAAGTACTAAAACATTTTGGCTTCACGTCAAGTCTGAGGTCAGGGTCTGTAAGAATGACATAGTCCTTTTTCTTCCCTGCTTATTGCTGTGGCCCTGAGGCTGTAGCAGCCAGATGTCTGGCACTTTACACTTAAAGGTCTCACAGTTTTAGCAGATAAAGGCCCAATTTTTCCCCCTTTCACTCAAAGTCATACTGTTTCCATTAAATTATGTACACCTTTTTATTAATTTGATTTTTTTCTTATTCCATAATCTATCATTCCCGAATGACAAATACGAAAATTGTAGGCTACTGTTCACTTGAATTACTCTTTGCTTAAGGGTCAAAAGAATAAATATAAATAATTTTCCCTCATGTTGCTTAGATTGTGTTGTGTAAGTCTTAAATACCATTGGAAACTTAATCTCTTCAGCAATTTGAGGATAGTTTCCTTATCTTATTCATCTCAGAATCTCCAGCCCCCTGTGCACTTAAGGAGTGTGTAATAAATATGTTGAAAGAATAAATACATGAAAGAATCTGGAACTAACATCATTTGAAACCAAGACTTCCTTAAGATTATCTCAGTGATTTAAAACAAACAAACAAACAAAAAAATTGGCCTGCACTAGTTTACTGAAAGATTGTTGGCTGATTCCTCATAGGGGAATTTACAGTTGGACCTACTGCCATAGCTAAAGAGAACTGAAACTCATGGGTTCTCAGCTATGCCTTTAGTTGTATATGTGGGGAAATGAGGATCCAATCTATTGCCTATGGGAGCATAGTAACTTCATCATTCAGTTCCCTTTATTACATTTTAAAATTAAATTTTATTGTGGCTATTATGACCAACCATCTGGGTTTTATCTGAGCAGCTCAAAGACAATAAGGGCTCTGCTACATCTACAATAACCTCTATTTTAAGGAAAAAAATGCCCTTCATAAAGTATGGGAAGAGGTTGAAAACACTATCTAATGGGCAGTCAAATCCCAGAACAGTCCTATAAAAATGCAGTCAAAAGACAGAGGCTATAAAAGGCCCAGGGCTCCCTAGAGACCTAGCTGACTCCAAGTCCAGCACAAGAAATACACGAGATAAACCTGGGCCATTTTGTTGGGTCAGAAATCAAAAACTCTATGAAAGATTATTTGTGGGTATATCAAAAAGACTTGGGAACCAAGCTGAAGAGGCTCTCGCTGGACAAAGATGAGACAATTTGAGCAGCTACGATAAGACATAATAAGATGTTCAGTGTATTGAAACAATAGCTAGGCAAAACATCTTAGTATTGTAAAAACAGGCAATAAAGGGAAATAAACATTTATCTCAACTTTCCTATATTAACTGTACTGCAAAGTAATCCAATAGCTGGTAAACAGAAGTTGCTTATTATGGAACCATGCCAGCTAATGAATAAAGAAGAAATGATAGACTATTACTATTTCACATCACTTATAAAGTAATAAATCTAAGAAATAATTACTAAATGGCAACTAATACCACAAAAAGTTAGATAACCAGACATCCGTATCTACTGGTAGAAGTATAGACCACCACCTGGGAAGTTGCCTTCTTGCCAAAAAATTAATTCTGAATCTGCTCAAGGCACTAGATGGACTACCAGTATACAGGAAAGATAGGAGACAAAGGAATATGGTAAATGACATTCTGGGGATGCAGAGAAGGCACCCGGACTCTATACTCCAGAGCAGTGTTTATACTCTAGAGCACTGCTTCTCAAAGTGGGATCCCTGGAGCAAGAGCTTCTGCTGGTTTCCAGTCCATGATGAGGCAAGGAGCCTGTGTCAAAATATAAGTCAATTATATCACTAAGCTCATATTTTAATTCAGCTGAAGGAAGCTGTGTGTAAGTGCCATTCTGGGACAACCTCTTTCTCTCAAACAGACCAGCACGTTCACTGCTAATACAGCACTGCTGCCCAAAAGACCAGGACTCTCTGTAAATTTTTATCTATATGTGTGTACATATATATATATGTATATATATGCAGCAAAAGTGAAACCTACAGATTAAAAGAGAGAGAAATATCAATTAATTATGTTAACTATATTTTTATTAAAATTTGAACAAATAAACTCTAATAAAAATGTATAAGAAAATCAAGGAAATTTGAATACTGGATATTTAATAATATTAATGAATTGTTAGATTTGTATACAAGATAAGGATACTGTGACTATATTTAATATTTAGAGAAAAATTTTGGAATATTATGGATGAAATGAGGTGATGCCTAGGATTTGCTTCAAAATAATATAGAGGGATAGGGAAAGAAGGAAAAAATATAAAAGTAACATGATTAGACATGTGTTAATGTTACTTAAGTTGGGTGATAGATCTATGCACCTTTGTTATGTTACTTACTTCTGTGTATATTAAAATTTTCCAAAATAAAGTTTAAATGTAAAAATAAATGAAAGAAAAAAACAATAAATGAACATCAATTCTGTAAAAATAAATGAATAAGAAAGGAGGAAAAGTGAGAGCTAGAATTAGGACTGAAATACCCCTGGATAATTTTTAAATGGTCAGAAATAGTTTATAAACACATAATATATATGTTAGATGCACATATACTTAGCTTTTTTTGCCGGAAAATTAGTTTTTCTACATTGAAATTTAGCTGTTGTATGAGGACATATGCGAAATGTTCCTATAACGCCCTGTCATGAGTTGAACTGTGTCCACCAAAGACAGACGCTAGAACCCTAACCTGGACACGGTGAACATGATCTAATTTGGAAACAATCTCCACGGATACAGTCAACTTAAGATGAAGCCACTAGGGTGGCCCTAATGCAATCTGGCTGGGATCTTCAAAAGAAAAGGGAAACTGAGACACAGAGACACACCAGGAGAATGTCAGGTCAAGATGGAAGCAGAGGTTGGAGAGACTACTGGAAACACCAAGGGTGCTGGCAATCACCATGAACTAGGGAAGGGACATGTAACAGACTCTCCCTCAGGGCCCTCCAAAGGAATCAACCCTGCTGACACATCCATGTCAGACTTCTATCCCCCAGAACTTCTGTGGTTTTAAGCCAGCATGTGTGTGGCCCTTTGTTACAGCAGCCCTGTGAAACTAGCACACTCGCTGAGCTTTGTAAGATTGGTGCGTCTGTGTCAGTATGCTGCTGGGAGCCAGGCATCGGCTGGAAGAGGGTGAGTCATTGTGTTTTTGTGTAGTCCTTTTTATCAAAATAATGTCTTCCTTTAGGAGTTGGCTGAGTTGTTGACTTTCTTCTATTTTTAGAATTGCAACTTGTTCTTCCCTTTTAATCACAAAACTTCAGAATAGACAACTAGAGTACCTATCACAAGCAGAGAGGAAAAAACATCCGACACTTTGGACCAAGTAAAGGAGCATCTTTACTGTAGAATAAACCAAGGCTATCCAAAAACACAAAAACAACTGGAGATCTGGATGAAAACCTGATTACTTACTGGCTTTTTTAAGAATGTGGTCAGCTAATTATGTGGGTATTGTCTGGGACAATGTTCTCTAGTTCTATGTTCTACTAATCACTTCTAGATGGTCAACTTTTGAGAAACTTTAGAATAAAATTAATGTGTCTACACATACAAATCCATAGAGTGAACAGAAGGAAGCTTTTTTAAAAGCTATATTCTTTACTATGATTGTGAGGATAAAAAAAGAAAAAGAGGAGAAAATGAAAAAGGGAATCCAAACCTAGGAAAAATTAAAAGAGACAAATTGAAAATGGGTGGCAAACAGATGACCCTTTTTGTTGTTGTTGTTGTTGTTGTTGTTGCTTGGCTTAATATATAGTTAATATTAGTTTCCTTTTTGGTGAATAGATTTGATGTTGTTCTGCAACACATTCTCTGGGGTGACTAAGAAGTTACTTCTGTGATCCAGCTAGGACCTAACTAAACTGGATCCTGTTTCTTTACAAAAGGACAGGACAAAAAGGGAGCATGAGCTATCATCAGTCCTGAGGATTTGAGACTCAAGTGTTTCTAGAAGAGGATCCCAGGAAATTAAACTCAACTCAAAATAAGTTGATCTGCTTTTCACAGTCATAAGTTTTGTTGGCAGTTCTTAACTCTTGGCACCATCCAAAGTTTCATCGATGGTGAGACAGCTCAGTGCTATCCTCTCAGCACCTTCTCAGAGTGCAGAGCATGGAACTGTCCTGCTGCCTCTAGCAGCTGCCACCACGCTCCCCTGCAAGTCTTCCAAGTTCTTTGGAGTTGTACCAGCGAAATAAATCTAAAAATGGAAAAACACTGTGACCCTTCAGATGCCCCTGAGCTTTTTAATGCCAGAGGCTTGACATTTAATCCAAAATATTCTGAAATATTATAAGGGTAGAGAATGAAAAGTATGTGCATGTAGGAAGACATATGAAAAAGCATCTTGATTTAGAAAATGGTATATCTTAGAGAAATATGAAATATTTCAGCTCAAATTTCCAAAATAAGATCAGAGATGATAGAATTTGACTAAAAAATATGATACATGTGTATAACTTTAGTTTTATATTTTTTCCACTTAAGGTAAGAGAATAGATTAGATGGTGTGGGAAGAAAAGGGAGAAGAATTGAGTAGCTGAGAAAGAAGAAGTGGAATGGAGAGAAATAAAGAAAGAGTGGACACAGCGAAAGAGAGAAATAGAGAACAATGGAGAAAAGTATCAGCTCAGTAAGTTTTGAGGTGAATGTTGATTTATTTGGGTTACGTGGCATTATCTGATCTTTGGTAATGTTAATTAGCTGATTAGTCATTGCCCGCCACTTTTACTTCTTAGACTTAAACCTAGGGCTCTCATTCCTGAGCACGCATTGCAACTACATGCAAGTTTAAAAAATACCGGTGTCTGAATCTCAGCCCAGAGATTCTCTTGTATTTGATCTGGGTTACTGTCTGCAACTGTGGTTCTCAACAGCCCCTCAGAAGAATCTAGTTTGAAACCATTGTTGAAAGCACTGCCATGAGGCTACCATGATTGACAAAACCAGGGCACCCTCCTGCAAAATAAGGAATCACCCCTGGAACTATGATATCCACCGGTATATTAGACCTGTGGCTCTCAAAACAAGATGTGCATCAGCATTACTTGCAGAACATTTTTAAGATGTCAGTTTTTGATTTTCATATCAGTGATTCTAATTCAGTAGGTTTTGAGGTTTTGCCAGAGCATTTGTGTTTTGAAAACCTTCACAGACGACTCTGATGTAAAACAAAGGTATAAAAATCACTGACTTAGCCATTTGTCTTCAATTCACTCAAGAAAATTGGGAATTAGGAAAGTATCAGAAAAGGAGAGTCAGAGAAGCATCAGAAAAAAGTTGTGTTGGTTTGCTAAGACTGCCATAACTAAATACCACAAACTTAAACAATGGTGATTTATTGTCAAACAGTTCTGGAGGCTAGCGGTCCCTGATCAAGGTATCAGCATGATTGGTTCCTTTTGACGGTGATGAGGGACTGTCTTTTCCATGCCTCTCTCCTAGTTTCCAGTGGTTTTCTGGCAATCTTTGTCACTCCTTGGCTCGTAGATCTCTGCCTTTGTCCTCTCATGGTGTTCCCCCTGTGTGCGTATGTGCGTCCAAGTTTCCCCTTTTTTAAGAACAACTTAACTCAGTTAGGACCTCAATACAAATTTTGAGAGAACACAGTTCAGTCTCCTAATACCAGCTGTCCCTTTTTCTTTCCCCAAATATACATTTGTTTCAGTAATACCTACATTGTCAATTTCCAAGGAATTAGAATTCAAAGCAATTTAAGTAATGCCAATTGTCCTGAATCTAACATAATTCTTCTTTTTTCTGTTTTTTTTATTTCAGTATATTACAGGAGTAAAAAAGTTTAGGTTACATATATTGCCTTTGCCCCACCTGAGTCAGAGCTTCAAGCGTGTCCATCCCCCAAATGGTGCACACTGCACCCATTAGGTGTGAATATCCCCATTCCCTTCTCCCCCCTCCCACCTGCCTGACCCCTGATGAATGTTACTGCTATATGCATGTAAGTGTTGATTAATTAATACCGATTTGATGGTGAATATATGTGATGCTTGTTTTTCCATTCTTGTGATACTTCACTTAGGAGAATGGGCTCCAGCTCCATCCAGGATAATACAAGAGGTGCTATATCACCATTATTTTTTGTGGTTGAGTAGAACTCCATGTTATACATACACCACATTTTATTAATCCACTCGTGTACTGATGGGCACTAGGGCTGTTTCCACATCTTTGCAGTTGTGAATTGTGCTGCCATAACATTCAAATGCAGATGTCTATTTTATAGAATGTCTTTTTTTTTTCCTTTGGGTAGATGCCCAGTAATGGGATTGCTGGATCAAATGGTAGTCCTACTTGCAGCTGTTTGAGGTACCTCCATATTACTTTCCACAGAGGTTGTACTAATTTGCAGTCCCACCAGCAGTGCATGAGTGTTCCTAACTCTCTGCATGCACACTAACATTTATTGTTTTGGGACTTTTTGATAAAGGTCATTCTCACTAGAGTAAAGTGATATCTCATTGTGGTTTTGATTTGTATTTACCTGATGATTAGAGATGTTGAGCATTTTTTCATAGGTTTGTTAGCCATTAGTCTATCTTCTTTTGAAAAGTTTCTGTTCATGTCCTTTGTCCACTTTTTGATAGGGTTGCTTGATTTTTTCTTGCTGATTTTCCTGAGTTTTATATAGATTCTAGTTATCAGCCCTTTATTGGATGTGTAACATGCGAATATTTTCTGTCATTCTGTAGGTTGTCTGTTTGCTCTAATGACAGTTTCCTTGGCTGGGCAGAAACTTTTTAATTTGATCAGGTCCCATTCATTTATTTATTTTTGTTGTTGCTGTGATTGCCTTTGGGGTCTTCAAGACCCCAAAGGCAATCACAGCAACAACAAAGATTTAGACTTTAGACAGCAGAAATTGGATTCTGTAGTTCATTTATTGACCATTCTGATCAGATAAAACTGTATTTAAGACATTTTACAATTGCTTCTCTGTTTGCAAAACATCAATGAGAACTTTATAACATGCTAAATTTTAATAACACACTGGCTTAGAGACATTTTAAAACTAAGATGGGTGGTGATATAACTGTGTTGTGCTAAAAATATCAATCTTTTCCTAACAAAAAGTTTCTATTGCCCTTGAATTCTTTTCCAGACTTCTGATAAATTTTGTAGAAAAATCCATAACTCGGAGGGTAACAGATATTCTTTGTGATTTTTTCACTTATCAAGCTCGTTTGGGCTTATGTTTTCTTTATTGTCCCAGTTATTTTTAACAGCTAAAGAGGAGGTCTCAGATCATTATACGTTTATCTGAGATAGTGAGATTTGGTCTCAGTAGTCAGCAAACCACCGAGCTGATTAAAATAAAATATAGAACTTTCTCTTTTCTTCTCTACAAATTCTAACTAGAAATCTTTTTTTTTTGCAAAAATTGAGACCCCATCAACTTGTCTAACTAGCATAGAGTCTGAATATAGTCATTCAAAACTATTTTAGGATACCAATGTTTCACAACTTTTCTGGGGTAAGAGAGAAAAATAACATCACCTTATCGGCACAGAGGAGAGTCTAGTTCTAGCATGTTCAAATGTAGAGAAATCAATTAAATTAGAAGCAAACACAGAAACACTGAGAGTGCTTCTGATTTTTCTTTTCTTTAGGTTCTTGGAGAGGAAGAGCTAAGGGAGAAATCATAAATGAAATTATGATGAGTTATTTTCATGGCAATTTCACTAAGAACTGCCATCATTTGCTCACATGGACAAGAATGCTATAGTAAGAGGGCTTAGAAATTGAAGAGATAAACAGACTTTAGCCAAAACACTAAACAAATTAAAATGACATCTGAATTTGTTCTGTTTTTTCACAGTTTTTCTCTGGGGACCTTGCTTTGGTGTGGAATTCTGTCTCAAATTCTAAGCATTCACCTTCCCTGAAGTGATTTCATATTTTGTATGATAGGGAACAAGGTGTGTGTGTGTGTGTGTGTGTGTGTGTAATGATATGTGTGTGTATATGTGTATACCTGTGATTTTTGGATTGTGTGAATGTTGCCTTTTCTCTGATATACAAAAGCATCATAGTTTATATGCACGTATTTTCCATCTAGAGAGAAATGAACCCAAAATTGAGGGAACATTTTGACTGAGCGCCTCAGTTGGGATGTGGAAAGCAAACAGAATAAGGTTAGTTGAAGGTTAAGCTGCGTTGTATTGATGTAGTAATGTTGTCTTTAGAACAAATTAGCTCACTGGGACCTGGTGACACAGTGGAGTATTAAACCCTCCGTTACAAAAAGAACATGTGCAGGTTTTTTCTAGCTTGAAAAATGCCAGTGAAAAATTACACAAAGATCAAGCTTGAAAAATGTTTACTTTGCAGAAAATCATTTAAAAATGGAATCTCAATTTTGTTGGCAGCTCAGTTTTTTAAAAGGGCTATTTATTCTAGACTCCCGCAGCATATGGTTTATTGCAGTTTATATGGTGTATTGGAACTGCATGAACTTGGGCACCTTAGGGAATGTTTGTTTTTATTTTTTTAAAGGTGGTTGGACTGAAATCCAGTATGAATCATATATGAGAGATTTAGAAGCACGTGAAGATAAATGTTTCCCATGTGACACAGAGCAGCACATCTGGAAGGTGATCCCATATAAATAAATAATCTGAAAAGACCATAGTTTTAAAAGATATCAATAAAAAATAGGATTGTGGGTTTTCTCTTAATTTAAGAGGAAAATGTAGTTTTCATATTTAAAAAAGAATAGTATGTTTTCTCATACAAATTTCTAGAAGCTCTCTTATTGTAGAAATAGGCTTGAAATTTATTCTTTCACTCATTAATTCACTCACTCGTTCTCTCAACAAACATTATGGTCCACCTATTAAAGCTGCTGTTCTCCTAGGTTCTACAGATAGAAAAATGAGGAAAGCACATTTCTTGCCCTAAAATATTTCTTAGATTAATCATTGATAAGTTTATTTTTTAAAAGTGACTTTCATTCACTTAACTGATGCCCTAAAAATAATTATATGTGTTAAGATACTGCTGATATAAAGAATCATTTTTAATTTCTACCTAGCTTGTAAAGAATTTCTCTTTAAAATCTTTTGCATCATTTAAAAATTTTTATATTCCCATTTCCTCCTTTTTACCAAGAATATTTCTATATGACTTGGTAATCCTTAAAATACAGGTTTTACTTTTGCTAAAAATAGTTTTAATTAAGGGAAATAGTTCAGTTCAGGTTTGAAACAAACTCCCGGCTTTGTTCCTTTTTAATCATTTAACAATATACATACATGTCATTCTGGTTTTAGTCCAGACAAACACCCCAGTTTTGTTGTTATTGTTATTGTCGTTGTTATTTTATTTTAAAAATCAACTAAATAGTGGGCTTTCAGTACAGCGAAAAAAATCACACTTGTATTTTTGAAAGTGTGATATTCATTGTTTCCCAATGCACACTTTTCCCAGTCTGGCAAAGTATGTTTGTCTGAAAGCATATAGCCCCTTCGGAATGTGTGCAAACAAGGAATTGACATTCAAGACACTGAATAGTAGCCTTCTTTCCTTTGAACAAAATCGCACTAAATACATTTGCTATATTGCCAGATAATCAACCTACAATTACATTTGCAGTCATTGAATGCTAACAGATAATCTATTTCTCAACAACTTCTTGATGCCTTATTTCACAATACCTTGTCTATAGTAGTACTTAATAAATAATAATTTTTTAGATAAATGAATGGATGAGGGATTGATATTTATCACATATACATGTTCTGCAATTGTCAGTTCTTCAATATTCATTACTGATATACTTAATATTTATGAAAGTAAAAAAATTACTCTTTTTAAAATGTTCAACAGAATAAATTTATTGATCCAGGGCTTATAAAAGATGAACATTTAGAAAAAGTGTGTAAATTAGAATTATTAGAAGAAGAGGACAGCTTCCATGAAAGCTTCATTTTCTCTTTATAGTGTATAGGTTAGCATTCTCATTCTCACGTTTTATCTGGAACTCTATCAAAATTATTTAAAAAGTTTCCAGAGTTTTAAGCAATGATCTGTCTCTGCCCCATATCCTCTTTCCTATCTCCTTACTTTTTCATTAAAAAATAGCAGAGGAAGAAGGGGGAAAAGCCTCTTTAAACATTCTCCAAGAACAACATTAACATAATTAACTCATACAAAATAGTTATTTTAAATAAGTGAAATCCATCTGAAAGCCTACTATAGGATCTTTTCTAAGCCTTCCATGTTTGAGAATACTGTAGAGTGAAGCCCTTTATTGTAGATTATTGTTTTCTATAATTTTGTTTTGAAAAATTAAAATTGGTAGATTTGGATCTACTATTTTAGACATTTGTTAAATGAGCTTGTTGAAGGGCAGTTTCTTCTCTAGTTTCTTCTCTTATAAACAGTATAATTCCTTAAATGATAGTACCTCATTATTCTAAGAAACTTTTCATGACAAAGAATTCAAATTTCACAACTGTATTAGTTAGGGGAAGCTGGGGTGACCCCTAAAGTATATTTTGCTGATTTCAAAATAGACTTTCTACTAAAAGCACTTTCCCCAGGAGCTTGAATATAACCTAATAATTTAACATATAGTATTTCACTTGACACATTTCTATTGTATGTATTTATGCTTGTTTACCCAAAATTTGATTATTAATGAAATGATTTACTTTTTTATTATAATTGCATATGAGAAACTGATTTTTTATAACTTCTAGGTTTAAAGACTGAATTTAGTTGAGTCCTTTTCACAGGATATTTCCCTAGTTATTTAGGGCAATTTATACTATTCACGTAAACTATAGCCATTCTTTTATTTGTCTATGATGGTTTTTATTTTAATGACTATGACACCTACTATTTCTTATGTTATATGTCCCAGTCTCTTCATCAGTAAAAAGGAGGAAATAACAATTATCATTTCCTAGTGTTAGAGCAGTAAACACATTCATTCATGCTTGGCATATTATTTACAAAGTAAATAATGCTATTTGATATTATATATGAGAATTGCACAGTGTGCTTCAATTTCACTGGTATTGTTACTAAGACATAGAAAGGAAAAGAAATGAAATTTTTCATACAGTGTTTATGCCACATGAGCTTCTGGGCTGGCCCTTTAAATATTACCTTTATTTAATCTTAATCCCAATCCTTTCAGGTAGTTGTATTTGCCAGGATAGTCTGGAAGAAGAACCTAGTTATTCCCAGTATCTTAGTAGTGTAATGTAATGTGTGTTTCCTTCTCATTCATTTCACAATTCAATGCAGATGAGCAGGGAGATCACTCAGGGAACCAGGCTCTTGCTGAACAGTGGCTCTATCGTCTTCCCGGGCATGGGTAGGGAACCTGTAGCCAATGGCCACATGTGACCTTCTAGGTCCTTATGTGTGGCCTTTTGACTGAATCCAAATTTTACAAAGCAAATCCTTTTATTTTTATTAATATATTTTTGTTTGTCTTTTATATTTTTATTTTACTTTTAAAATAAATATATTTAAAATACCAAAGAATAAAATAAGTTTTAATGAAATAATTCTCCAAGACTGACCAGCACAATTAGAACATTAGTAAGCCATAAGGGCTAAACCGATGGCTGCTATGGTCATGATTTAGTTCTAATTTCCCCCACCTGACTGGCACCGCTACCGCACGAGGCTGGTTGATGAGAGTTTATGGGGGTCGAGTGTGCCAGTCTGTTATCAACTTTGACAACAGTGCCCTATGTTTCTGTTTGAAATAGAATTTATGAATAGTTGCACAGCTCAACACTATTTTTTAATTCTGTCTGCTTAAGAGCCCATCATGCCAAAGAAGATCAAGATAATACTGAAGAAAGAAAGCAGATTTTTACATGAGGATTGGGAATTGCAATATTACTTTGTTTCTGCTAAAGATAAGATAATTTGCTTGCTTTGTGATACTACAATATCAACATTCAGGAAATTCAATGCTCATGAGCATTATAGCACTCATAAGGACCATAAATATTTTAAATTAGAGGGAGAGGCATGAAAGGTTGTACTGTGAAAATTAAAAGATGAAAAGCAAAAGCAAAGACAATTCTTTCAACCAGCAATAAGCCTGGAAATAATACCACTGAAGCAACTTGTAAAGTGGTTTATATACTTAGGAAAAAGGGAAGCCATTCAGTGATGTAGAAATTGTGAAAGAATGAATTGTTGAAGTTGTAGGATGCTTAGACCTCGATAACATTTTAAAGTACAAAACTGCCTCTTTCAGAGAGAATTATAACTGATCAGCAGCATGAATTTGTCTTCAACGTAACAGAAGAAATTCATGCAATATTTCAAAAGAAAAATATATATTATTTGATCACTTTGGATGAATCAACTGATACTACTGACTCAATGCAGGTTTTATACTTCATTCAGGTCGTAACAGAAGATTTTCTTTGCTACAAAAGAGTTACTTGCTTTGGACACTCTTGCAAACAGAACACAGGGAATAGATATCTTCAACAACTTTCAAGATAAATGTTGTGAAGTTGGACTGAATTTGGTAAATTTAGTGAGTGTATGTACAGATGGTACACCTTCCATGACAGGAAAACATGAAGGATTTATTGCACGGATAAAAAAACTATTAACAAATCCAGATGTTCTTATTTCTTTTCATTGTGTCCTGTATCGGCAAAAATCTCTGTGCTGAAGCTACTATTTTAAGTGACGCTTTGCAAAAAGTTATAAGTATTAGCTATAGTCATGCAAATGCAATACAGCATCATCAATTTCATAACCTGCTAAAGTAGAACTATGAGATATTCGGTTGGGCTTGTCGTATCATTCTAAAGTGCATCGTCTATCCCAGCGACAGGTGTTAGCCAAAATGTTATCTCTGGGAGAACAGATAGTTAAATTTTATGAAGAACAGAATTGGCAACG
>CAUYSK010035669.1:0-25939 GCA_963575035.1 Avahi laniger
AAATTAATTGGACAACTAAAAATATATAGAAAAAATTAGCCGGGCATGGTGGCACATGCCTGTAGTCCCAGCTACTCGGGAGGCTGAGGCAGGAGGATTGCTTGAGCCCAGGAGTTTGAGGTTGCTGTGAGCTAGGCTGACACCACGGCACTCTAGCCCAGGCAATAGAGCAGGAGTCTGTCTCAAAAAAAAAAAAAATATTTTTACTGACTAAGGAGCAATTTTAGGCAGATTAATATAGTAACTGACTCTGAGTGCAAATCACCACATCAATTCATGTGTTTCTTAATACACAGATCAAGTAATTTACTTTTAAAATTATAGTCTCATAAAGGCTCAGAAGGAGTTGAATGGACCAACTATATTTTATTTCTCTGGTGAGTAGCAAAATCAATTCCTAGAAAGGTCATCCATAAGCTAACACTGCTTACTTATTAAGAGGATATGTTTTATGTTGAACATCTTCTGACTGCATGAGGGCGTATGATTGTGGAAGAACTTGAGACTGAGGACAGAAGTCTAATTTTCTAGCTCTCACTCTGTCATTACCTGTGTGGGTGATTCAATCTTTGGTCCTCAGTATTTCCATTAATAAAATAAATAGGGAAATTCATGGTCTCTGAGATCCTTTGTAAGTTCTAGGAGTTAACAAGATTCTTTAATGCAATAAAGCACAGACTTGACAAAATGATTTCGTTATTTCCCAAAATGTCTCTTCATATTGAATACAGACGACTGCCCTTATTAAGTAAGCAATGGAAACTAATGGTTTATTTCCTGTATTCCCTTTCCCAGCTGAGCTGGCATTTACCCAGTTATATAAACCAGAAACATTAGAGTCCTTCAGCCTTGTCCAGTCTCCCTTAAGCCCTCATCCAGTTGGATTTAAATTCTGTTAAATGTTTGTTTAACATCTTCGATTCCGCAGCTCCCTGTTTTCTGTCACTATCGCTATCATAATAATCTAATTGTTTGCCCTTCTTCAGTTCTCTCCACATTGTCACTCAAAAAGCACATATGGTCATGTCAGTCTTCACTAAAACCTGTCAATGGAGTCCCCTAGCCTACGGGGTTAACTGCCAGGATCTGATATAGCAAATAAGTGTCCTTAGGCTTTAGCCCCTGTTCCCTGCCCAGCTTTCTATCCTTTCCCACTCACACACACTCTACTGGCTGCTCTTGCTGCTGGAGTTTATGAGCCAAGATGCAGTGAATGGCTCCACCATATCCCAGGTGTGTGTGGGAATCTTCCTTGACAATTCCAGATTTTTACCTCCTATTCCTAACATACATACATACAACCCAAGCAATTGCCAAGCCCTCCCAAACACCTCTGTAATCAATCTCCTCCTCTCCATCTGTGCTGACACCCTAAGCCAAGCCATCTTCCTCCTCTAATGGAGTCACTGCAATAACCACTTAATGCAAGCCTCATGGCAGGGAAGAGGACATTGGAATCATTCAGGCAAAGTTCCATCTAATAAAGATTTTGCAATAACACTATTTATCTCATGTACCACAAGCCATTTGTCTGATTTTTCCATGACATAAATCTCACGTGTACAGTATTTTCATTAGTAATCTTGCAAAAAAATTGATATGTTCTACAGTTAGCTTTTAAAGCTTTGAAAAATATGGTATTTTTACTTTTCTGGCAATTCATTTGTAAATGACTTTATTTTCTGCTGTGTGCTGCCTTTGGGATGATGGATATTAAATTCTAGACTAATAGGGAGCTTTAAAAATATTCTGGAAATCACTCAGTGTTTAAGTTGAGTACAGAAGTTCTTCCTTGGAGGCGATGCATACTAGTTGAGATAACATACTATGTCGTAGTTTAAAACACTGTTTCAGGTTACGGTGAAGGTGAAATGTAACTTCTGATTTATAGAAAATAAATCCTCAAATCAAATTATCTTTTCATATTTAGTTTTTTAAGTAAACAGAACAAAAGGTTTTTTTCTGTAATTTGCTTAGTAGATTTAACATTTTACCTTTTAAGTCTTAATCTTCCTATTGACTTTTTTCTTCTGATATATCTACTACTTATAGCCACATCTATATATAGTGCAAATAAAAAAACCAAAGGGTGAGAAGTTTAGTAGCTTTCTGAAATCTCACAAGAAGACTGGTTGTGTGTTTTGCCATTTTCAGGCACTGTTCTCTTCACCAAATTTATTATATTAAAATTTTGGGATCATTTAGCAAACATATTGTCATTTACAATTAAACAAGTCATTTTTGTTAAAAGGAAGATTTAATTTTCAAAAATTTTGAACTGTCATCTTATACACAGTGCTTCTGCCTAAACATCAGATCATACTTTGCCTCATAAGCTTTTGGGTAGGTTCTTGGAAGAACGTCTCCAACTTGTAAATGTGAAAGTCACCATTTCATTACTAATACTGAATCAGGTTTTAAGTTGGTTATTTTTGTAAAAAATTGTTGCCTTTCTTCTTTCAGAAGACATAAGAGTATATTTTCCCTTCCTAGTGAGGTGTAAGTAAACAGTAGCATTCTAATACCTGCCAAATGGTTGTTTTTAAAACCTACAAGACATTTTCCACAAGTGCCCCTACATTTCTGCCTGTTTCCTAATTCCACAAAAAGTCCCTATGTCTGTTACCTAATTTAGGCACATTGATCTCTTCAAGCAGAATAATGTGTTTTTCCCTTTACTCCTAGGACAGGCAATCCTTTCATTTCATTCATTCACTCCCTCATGTATTTATTCATTCAGCTAACACTTATCAAGTTAGTTCCTGGGGATATTATGGTTAAACTGGAGAGACACGGTCCATGCTCTCAGAGCACGTACAGTCTAGAGGGATGTTTGTACAGTGGAGGCTTAAAGCAGAGGTGGCCTAGCCAACGAGTCAGAGAAGGCTTCCAGACAGGAGTGACTTTGAAACTAAGATCTGTGGTGGTGAGGAAGTTCACTCTGCTTCACTACAGAGGGTGGTATGAGAGGGAAACACGACAACATCATGGTGTGAGTTGAAGCTAGACAAAAGAGCAGAGCCAGATCACACATGAACATATTACGTACTTAGGACATTTTCCTCTGGGTTAAGAGGCAGCTAATGCTTAAACTATGAAATCGAAACATTAAATATTTGCCTTTTAGAAATGTAGTTCCAACACAGATGAGAAAAATAGATTGAGTGAGAGACAGCATGGAAGGAAAGAGAGTGATTTAAAGGTTCAGCAGTGGAACACGTAAGCCATGGTGGTTCTATGAGTTAGGATCATCCTAATCCGTACTTCATTATTGAAATGAATGACTTCCAAAGAAATGAGATGGCAGAACTGACAGAATTTTTTTTTTTTTAAATAGAAGCAGGAGAGGAAGAGTTGTCAAGGATTTCCAGGTTTCTACATTGAATAGCCAAGTGGATGGTAGTGCCTTTCATTAAGGGGGAAAAGAAACCCAAAGAAGCAAGTTTGATGGTCAAAAAGGTATAAAATGACTCAATATGTTCCCCTTGAGGTACATGGAAAATACCAGTAAGGCGGAACTACCTGCTAGATGGTTATAAGTATGTATCTGGACCTCATGAGCCATACCTGACTTAACACAGGATGGGGTCTGACGTTCAGTGTTCAAGACTGAGTGGGAAATTAGGCGTATTATGCATATTAACACAACTTTTTTGGTAGGCACTATGGCAGCATTTCTAAAATTTAACCACCTCTTAACTAAGAAATTCCACTTTCTTGATGAAAAATTTTTATTTTTAGGAATTCTTCCTAACTAAGTATAATCACAGTTAGTTAAGTATAGGAATTTGTCATGAAGAAACATTCATGAATTTGTGAAGAAGAAACACTCATAAATTTGCAGAGATGTGTGAATAAGAATGTATGGTACCATGCAAGTACAGGTGGTTATAACCTAAAAACTTAGAAACAATCTAAATGACCACTAAGAGTGTATTGGTTAAATAATTATGCTATATCCAATCAATAAAATCCTACTCAGCTTTTAGAAAAATTAAAATCTACATATACTGAATTGAAAAGTCGCCAAAACATTTTTGAGTGAAATTTACTTGTTTATATATTTTACATAAATTATAGCTAATATCAATTAAGTCCTTACCATGTACTAAGCACAGTTATTAATATAAATGCTTGGTATATAGTAACTCATCAAATTTTCAGAATAACACTACGGGGTAAGCAATATGATTTCTACTTTACAAGTAAAGAAGCTAGAACAGATAGGTGAGGTAATCTGAGTAATGTCACAAAGACAGTAAATATGAGACCCAGCCTTCAAATCTGTGCAGGGAACAGAGTCTATGAATTCTCTGAGATGAAAGTTTCTCCCAGGCTCAGAATGGGGGCCAAAAAAATTAAACAGAGACAGAAAAGTCAAGAACATTACATTCTCATGACTTGAATTTGTAGACTAATAACTGCTAAAAACTTAAATAATTTGACAAGCCTAGAAGAAATCTTGCAGCAAAATACTCAAAATAAAATACTCAGATTGGTTTATTCTAGGGAAGAGAATTGGAAAAGGCAGGCTTTCAACTATATATGTTTCTTTATACTTTGAATCTGTGGGCTACAAATTTTATTTTTGTATACAGCTAAAATGAGAATAAAGAAAGAGAAAAACTGCATTACAAATTCATTTTGGATCAAATGCAATTTAGCAAAAATCCTTCCATTCACTTGTACCACATTTAGTTCAATGCTTTGCAAGCCTCATGAGTTACTTTGTACATTATGATAAAACCTTGGCAGGTGTGGGTGGCAGGTGCCTGTAGTCCCAGCTACTAGGGAGGCTGAGGCGGGAGGATTGCTTGAGCCCAGGATTTTGAGACAAGCCTGAGCAACATAGTGAGACCCTGTCTCTACAAACAGACAAACATAAATAAATAAATACACAAATAAGTAAATAAAAAAATAAATAAGTAAATACAATCAGGCAGATGTTGGGGATGCACGCCTGTTGTCCCAGCTACCCGGGAGACTAAGGCAGGACAATCACCTGAGCTCAGGAGTTTGAAGTTACAGTGAGCTGTGATGAGGCCACTGCACCCTAGCCCAGGTGACAGAGTAAGACTCTGTCTCAAATAAGACAAAACAAAACAAAACAAACAAAAAAAACCAAAATAAAACAAAACAAAAAACCTCATCACAACTATTTAATTAAAAGCACTTTATTTTCTTCCTATCCCAAAGTATAGACTTGGGGTATCTCCATAAGATATAAAATTCATTCCTTCTTGAAGATTTGGTGTTGTGTACAAGAGGCTGTATATAGGAAAGTACATTTGAAAAAGAAAAACCTAGTGCACAGTTTTGCAGACCTAGCTTTGTACTTGCTAAAATATGAACTAAGCTGAGAGCTGAGACTAGCCAAGATGGCACTAACTCCAAAAGAGGAAGAAAATATACTCCCAAAGGATTAAATTATAATCAACACAAAAATTTAATTATCATCTCCTTCAAAATAACATACTGTCAGCTACTGAACACAGTTCAAATGAAAAACAAAGGGATTGATGGAAGCTATTATTTAACTTATTCTTATTTCCATAGTGCCTGTATAATTTCACTTTATTTTTTAAAAGAAAATTTTGTTATTGAAATTGTTCTTTCTAAAAGGAAAAAAAAGCTACACTTGAAAATAAATGGGAGATGAATTTTAGCTATTGCCTCTGCGACTGACATTTTTAAATAGATTAGTCTGGGACTATCGGGCATGACTTCCAAAGAAACACAAACATTTCTGTTGTTTTAAAAATGAAAAGCACTCCATTTATATTAAATATAGTATATGATTTTTAAGAATAAGTCATTTTAGACAGTTTTTCATTTTTGAATCTTTAATAGAAAAAAATGTAAAGATGTAGATAATATGTGGAAAAAAAGACTGAACGAGAGGTTTCTAGTATGCTACCAGCAACAGTCTTATTGGAGAGGAATGTTATGGGTGCTTTTAATCTCTTTCTTTTCATTTTTCTGTTTTCCAACAAGCATATTTCTTTGCAAAATTGGAAAAATATCAATAAAATTATGTATTAAAGCATGTCATTCAAAGATCAAAAATATGTCATTGAAAGATCAAAAATACTTCTACTCAAATATGACATATCTATTGGTTCATACAAAATACTAAGCAGAATTAAGATCTCAGACTATAAATTGCTCTGTCGAGGACAGAGGAGACAAATGTCTGAAAGAAATCCTGAGATCATGCTAGAGACAGAAAAGGAGCTCCAAGTAGGAAGGAAAAAATTTTCACCCGCAATCAAGTCATGGATACAATCTTGCTTTCACTGAATGCTTCTGAATCACTCATTCTCTTTTATAAAAAAAAAAAAATAAAAATCTTCATTCTTAAACATGGGAGTGAATGATTTTAAAGCAAATATTTTTGTATATTACTGCTTAGTCTGCTCATTTGTTACTGGAGAAGGCATAGAGAGGGAAGAATTGAAAAACTTTCTGAAAGTTTTGCTTAGATATCCCATTTTTATACCACTAAGTAAAATTGTTAATTTATGTTTTCTCTCCCCTAAATTAAGTAGTGGTTAGAGATTCTATCAGAAAAATACATTTCAAGGATAGTGGTATGAGGTGTTGCATCCAGTCCTCCTATTTCTAGTTTATTAGATGCCTGCTACACTATAGGCTATAGACAGTTCCTTTCCCTGATGTTATTTTTTCCCTTTTATGCAAGAAGTCTCCTATTCATAACTGAGAATGAAGAAATATCTACTTGTATTCCTTCTTACAAAGTAAGGAAGCTTTCCTCAGTTTCAGAGTTTTCGCCATGTGACTATGTGACCATTGATCTCACAGAAGGTAAAACTGGTTTAACTCTCTGTGTTATTGTTTGCTACGGTCTGAATAATATTTGTATTCCCCCAAACTCATATGTTGAAACCTAATCATCAAGGTGATGATATTAGAAGGTGGAGCTTTGGTGTTTAGGGGGATGGAACTCGTGCCCTTATCAAAGAGACTCCCAAGAGCTGCCTTCAACCATGTGAGGACACAGCTAGAGAGCACCATCTATGAGGAATGGGCCCTCAGCAGATGCTGAACCTGCTGGTGCCTTGATCTTGTACTGCGCTGTCTCTAGAACTGTAAACAATAAATTTCAATCGTTTATAAATTACCTAATCTAAGGTATTTTGTTATAGCAGCAGGATGAACTAATACTTTCTTTTTACTTTTTTGCAGAAAATTCTTCCAGATTCTAGCACAGGCTCCAGTTGTTGTAGGCCCAAGTACAATCTACAACATTCTAATCTGTAAAATTTTAGTTCCTTGTCTTTAAGAATTTTCTTAATGATTTTTTCCCTCTTCAGATTGAAATTATGGGGAAGCAAGTGTTCATGATGGGCATCTGGAGCAGGCTGTGGGCATGAGGGTGGGTAAGCTGGGTAATCACTGAGACAGGTGTTTGGCATTAGGACCACTTGCAGTGCATTAGTTTTGAGAGATTGTTTCAAATGAACAGACATAAGGAATTAAAATTCTCAAGGAGTTAACACATTCCTCAATGGATTTTTTTCTTCTTTACAGAGACTCTTGGTTTTCATGAGGTACTTTTTATCTTAATGAAAGGGTTAGACCTTTGGGTCATGATCTTACTTAGTAAAAGTTCTGACTGAATCTGATGTTCCTGACAACATTAGAAATGTTTAAAGAGAGCAAAATATATGTTGTAGGGATAATTTCTGACTTTCTTTTAAACAATACTGAAAGTAAAAAATGGATTCATATTTTGAGGGAAATAATCCACAAGTTTTCACACAGTGTCTAGGTAAATCACTGACACCAGGTACAAGTAGACGTTTGATGTTTCAAGTGAATACCTGGGTTACAAACATCTTCATTTTGGTCTTTAAAAATTATGTATAATTACGGTGTTAGTTCTTCTAGCAAAGTCTCAAGTTTGTGGCATGAAAACGTCTATAAAATGTTCGATTTGTTTGCATGTGACTCAAGCCCAAATTGTTCCAGATAAAATTCTTACAGCTTTACTCTCACATTTGGTTCCATTTTGCAACTGTCTAATGAGTTTAGGATTCTCCAAACAAAAATTTCCAGTAAGTGAGTTCTAATGCTTTTCTTTAAAAGATATTACAATGATGAGGCAAAAGTATATATTGCTTAGGGGGAAAAAATAAAGCTTCAAAAACCTGTGCCTAGCATGCTAGTTAGTACAGATGATGAGAAAGGATAGATGTTTGACACTCACATTTTTCTATAGAATAAAACTAGAATGACATAAAAATAATACTTTTCTTTACTTCAACAATATTTCTTTACTTAGATTTTCTTTTCTCCTGATACATACTATTTGAGGTTCTACAGTGTTTTCAAGTTCAAACTCATCTGTGTAGCTATTTCTGTTTCTATTCTCCACACCCCTCATCTGTCTTCCCAAAGCACTATTCACTTACAGCTACATTGGTGGTTCTCAAGCCTGGCTACTCATTAGGCTCACCTTGGAAGCCTTTAAAATATACCAATGCCGGGGCCCCATTCCCAAAGACTTTGACTTAATTTGTCTTGGGTGATGTCCTGTCATATATAAAATGTTTTAAAGCTCCAAAGGTGATTCTAATGTATAGACAAGGTTAAGAACCCCTGTTCTATATATTATTAATCTCATTGCATTATGATTATTTGTGAATCTTTTTCTCCCACTGGAGTTTTTAGTGCTTTAAGTCAGAGACTATGCGTGATTTATATATGAATTCCAGTGCCTATTGTATTTGATCTATGGAACACTTATATACAAAAAGTGCTCAGTGGGACACTCCAAACAATCCAAAATTCAAGAGCACCAACTCTTACTCAAGGAGAGCACAACCTGTTATGGAAATAGCAGAAAAGAAAAAACCCTAATACACCGTTACTGTGACTCTAATAAGGCTACAACGGAAGTAAAAATAAAATATTAAAGGGGAGAGTCAAATTGACTTGAGAAATGAGGAAAGCATAATTATAAGGGTGGACCCTTTAGGATGGACCATGTGTGGAATTTGGGAGTTATTTTTCTTTTCCTCAGATATTGCAGGAATGAATGGAATGTTGAATAGGATTGTGTAGACGGTTTTTGATAGAAAGAAATAGAAAATAGTAGGGAGAGGGGAGAACAGAATTTCTTATAAAAGAGAACAGAATGAGGAAAAGTAAAAGGGTAGAAATTTGTGAAGCCCATTTAGGAAATTGTTCCTACGGCATTGAAGAAACAAACAAGTACAGGAAAAGTCAGTTATGAAGGTAGAAGTTTGGTGGGGTAAAACCATGGAGGCTTTGAATACCCAATGAATAAGTTTCCTTCAAAGTTTCTGGGCATAGGAGTAAAATGTGCTCAGATATTGTGCTTTAAAAAGATCACTCTTTTCCTAATTATCTTATAGCTTTTAAAGAATATGTTTGCATGTGATCTGAATTGCATTATATAAATACTATAAGCAAGGTTTTCTTATGCTAAAATCCTTTCCATTATGTGGTCAATATATTCATTAAGAACTAGATCACCAAGGAACAGAAACATAAACTGCATCTGTTCTCAGATGACAAGACTTCACTGGCTTAGCTGACAAGGAAATGAAGGTGAAATAGTACAATGGCAGTGGTAGTTCCCCCCAAAACCTGGCCTAGTAGACTTGGCTATCTTTTGGGAGAGTACCAAAAGAAAGAAGAGGCAGAGAGAATTTCCTTCACGTAAGGTGATTTTCTGTCCTGCAAAATGTAATTGTTCACTCTAACCTAAGATCCAAGTTACTAATTTCATATAGTCAGATTTACGTTGCTACTGACTGACAAATGCAATCTGCTAATGGAAAAGGTCAAAGAAAAAGTATTAGCATGGTATGTTATCTCTTCAGGCATTACGTCTCTGCACAGGTCAGCTCTTAATGGAGAGGCTGATACCATGTTCACCTGTATATTGCCTCAGCAAGCTGTATTTGTCCCATACAAATATGTCCTATGGAGAGTTCTTTTAAGTTCCACACTAAATTGTTTTTTTATTTCTTTTACATTTTTCATTGTATTAACATTAATAGAGAAGTAGGATACATAACATGAAAAATCCAAAGCATTCAATGTTTACAAGCATTGAACACTCTTTTTTCTTACTTTTATCTTCAATTTGATCTAAGAGCTGTCTGTATGTGTGTGTGTGTTTGTGTGTGTGTTGATATGTAGCATCTCAGTGAGAAGTGATGAATAGAGGAGGATTCATATATTCATACAGATATTTAAAACTTAAGAAATATTACTCAGGGCCAGACATGGTGGCTCATACCTGTAATCCTAGCAACCTGGGAGGCCGAGGCGGGAAGATTGCTTCAGCCCAAGAGTTTGAGACCAGCCTGGGCAAGAGTGATACCCCATTTCTACAAAAAGTAGAAAAATTGGCGAGGGGTGATAAGACATGCTGGTAGTGCCAGATACTTGGGAAGTTGAGGCAGGAGGATCACTTGAGCCCAGAAGTTTGAGGTTGCAGTGAGCTATGAAGACGCCACTACACCCTAGCCCAAGCAACAGAGAAAGATCCTGTCTCAAAAAAAAAAAAAAAGAAAGAAAGAAAGAAAGAAATATTACTCAGGGTCTAACCACAGAACTCAACATTCATCTTTGCCAGTAGCATATAGTGATATTTTATATAAAATTATAGGGTTAGGTTCCATGTTTCACATACTGATGCTTTATATGCTCAACTAGATTCTGGGTGCCCCGTGGAGAGTTTTGAGTCTTCTAATTATGTTATGCAATTTAAAATTTAATTGAGAAAAAATAGATTAAGTCAATTCTCAAGGTAGAAATTTAACAATTCCAGACAAGACAGAACAAACACAATCTATTTAACTTCTCCTGCTAATCACAATAAAACACTCTAGACAAAATATATATGTCACCTAACAAATGACTCTAAGAGGTAGAGGAAAAAGATATATTGCGTAGGGTCCTCAGGACTTAAGGAATGACATGACAGTGAGTTCCATGGGTTTTTTCTTATCTCCTATATGTCTAAGCCTGGTTGCTAGAGAAGCCTTCAATGCAGCATCATGCCCCCCAAAACAGCACTGAAGGAAAGCCAAAGAACTGGAAAAAAGGCAGCCTAACATAACACAAACATTTTAAATACACTAAATAGCTCTGGAAATGAATACCACAAAAAAAGTAGTGCCCCTCCCCCACTCAAAGGATGCTGCCATAAGAGGCAGTAAGAAACACCCTCGTGCCCCACTCTGTAGAGTCTATGGGCAGCCTATGTCCTCCACTCCATCCCCACTTCAGTAAAGAGATGGCATTCCTTCCCTATGGGTTCTGTGGTTTGAATGGACTTCCAACTCCCATAAAGTAAATGGGAGATGCCCCTCCCATGCAGAGCCTGTGACTCTGACTTCCACTCCTCACTGCAATAATAAGGCAATAGAACCACTTTCTACAGCAGCAAGGTTTGGAGGAAGGGTGTGAATATTAAGGGGTAATCCCAGGGAGTTTCTTTGTGGTGATACAAGAGTTCTTTTTTTTTTTTTTAATTTGATGTTGTTTATTTCTAAATGTTATTGAACTCAGAAAAAGTAGTCTTTTTTTTTTTCTTTTTTTCTTTCTTTTTTTAATCTAACACCTAGAAGACTGTTTATGCCTATATAATTTATGATATGTGTTAAGGTTAATATTGAGGACCTAAAAGCAAAAGATGCAAGAATTCTGTACTGTGATTATGGTGATCGTTACTCTACACATGGGATAGAACGTCACAGAACTATAAAGCCTCCCCACCAAAAACCAAACAAAAACACCTCCAAAACTGGAGAAATCAGAACAAGAGCTATAGCTGAGTTAATAATACTATACCAAAGTCAATTCCTTAAAAGAAAAAGAGAAAATTATGTATGCATTGGTAAGTTTATATACTCATGTAACAGCATGTCAATTATTTAATTCTAACTTCCTTTAAATGTGTTCTTCCTGAACCTCTGGGCATCAAAAACCAAATTTTATAAGTTATAAATGTGATAAAATTAAAAAAAAAATTCTGGTTTTGCCACTGAAATAGATTTTCTAATACTATCACTAAGCCAGCTGTGATGAATGAAGGAGCTCGGGAACCTTCACTCCAAAATATGACTTCTTGGTGTAAAGAATATTTTGAATTAAAGGCCCTTGTGGATCAACAGGTCCTTGGAAGGGGCTTCCCCTATACCTCTGCATAAGCAGATGGACCCATCAAAAGAACAATCGACTTCCCTTCTGCTCCCTGTTATATTAACATATTGCAGGAAAAAGATCAAGAATGCAACCAGACCTGTCCCAAATCATTTTAAACATAATACCTGTCTTTCAGGTTAATTTACAAGTTAATCTGTTTCTGCCCAACCCATTCATTCTCCCAAGTATCTAGTCATCCTCCCCAGCAACAATTTATTGCCCCTAAACAGAATTACCTGTACTCCTCATCTCGCCCTCCCTGCTAAAAGAATGATATCAAAATATCTGGATCCCATTGAGATATTGGGTAATCACTGTGATTCTCCCCGTACACAAAGCAAACAAACTTTTCTCTTATTAATCTGCCTTAATTGTGAGTTGATTTTTCAGCGAACTTTTGGGAGAAAGGGGAAGTTTCTTCCCACCCACACAATAAAGAATGACTATTTTTCCCTAACTTTCAAAATTTGGGTTCGTAATCCAAGAAGAGTCATTATTTGGAAAGGAAAGTTATTCCTCCTACCTAGACAATGCTCTTTATGGTTTATATGAGCATAGGCATAGCCAGAGAATTTACAGGATAAGCTCAACCGGATGGGACCTGTGGGAAGAGGATAAACTACTGATGCGAAAGCTTAATAGGGCAATTTTTAAAAGCAGCTAAAATCAAAAACTGGAGAAAGGGCATATTAAGATCATAATAACAATACTAATACTTTGGGTTTTGTGTCATGCCTTTTCCCTAAGGAATAGGTGGTTTTCTCATTTAATCTCATCACCTAACATAGAATTCTATACTGATATCTTTTTCAAAGGGAACAATTAAATGACAGGGCAGTTATGTGCACTGTCCCAAGCCACAGTGGAAATCATGAATAGGAAAAGAATCAAAAATTAGGACCCATGCTCTCCATTAAGTACCTTGGGCCCCACAGCAAAATTAGCCTATGTTTCCAGCAGAATCTCTATCTGAATGAACATGATTCCTCTGAGTGAGCAATGGTTGATTCTAGATTATCACCTGTTTCTTGGTAGCATGGCTTCTAGGAAAATTCCCTGCCAGCACAGGGCTGCTCAATAACTACTCTAATTTATTCTCAAGTAGTTTTGAGAAATTCAACAGCATTATGTTACAGAATGGGTTGGATGGGCCAACCATCATTGTGATGGGCCAACCATTGTTATCCTAACCTTGTATACAGCCTTCCCCAAAGGGAAGATAATATTAATGGATTGCGTGCTTTCCTCCCGTCTTTACTTACTTTCTTCTTTCTGTTTCAAATCTATGAAGCAGTTTCCGAAGACCACCATTCTTAAATCCTTGAAAATGTGCAGCTGGGGCTCCCACAGTGATGACATCGTAGAAAGCATCTGGAACAGAACAGACAAGGAAATGAACACTTCCCATTTATCTCCAGTGGTATGCTATTTGCATTGAAGCATACATACTGTAGGAAGTATGAGAAATTATTCTGTTTAATTTTTGCAGGAATAACTACAAACTTGCTTCTCATGGGGGCAAGAAGAGCTAATCAATCTTTCTAAAAGCCACCTGTGCACCTAAACAAGATATAATATTTCCCTGATTGATGACTACATCTTAATTACATGCTGTAGTGTAGAACAGTATGTTCTCTCATTCGTCTATATACTTACTGAGATAACATGTTAATTGCTCTTTTGTGTATTTTACTTTATTGGGTTTTGCATCATTTAATCTGCAATCATATTGAAATTCAACAATAATGAACAATCATTCAACCAAATTTTACATAGAAAAGAATCAAAATATTAAAGTATTTTAGCTCAAGGGCAGAACAGTACTAGTGCATTTTTCAAAAATCTATACAGAGTACTTTCCTGCTGTGTATACTAAATCTTACACAATTTTGAATACATGCTTTTGCAATTTCCTTAGGTGACAAAGAGAGGATACACAAAATGTCTTGATCTATTTTCTAGCAAGATACTTTGCTTTTATAATAAAAATCCATACATTTAAATTAAAGAGATACTTTGCTTTTATAATAAAAATCCATACATTTAAATTAAAACTCAGTCCTTTGATTTTGAAAGCCATCAAGTTTGATACATATTAAGTTTATGGCTTCAAAACATTCCATCATTTCTACATTCTAACGAAAACTATTCCTATAAGAAGGAAGACAGAGTGAATACCTCCTTGTTAACCTACATTTTATTTGAGGAACGGAATCTCACAGTAAATCCTTTTCAAACTGATTTTAGTATTGACACATTGGTTTTTTTTTTTCAGATCTCATTTACTGGGAAAACATAAATTATTTTATTAGCTTCAGGTAAACACCATAACTTCTTCAGAGAAGTTCAATCCAGATGAACCTAAAATTTTTCTTTTAATAAAAAATGTCCTCAAAGTGAAAGACTTCAGCAGCATTCAGAACATACAAGGTCACAAGAAAGAATACAACCCAAACCAACCTATAAATAAGGCACATATTCAGCAATCACTTAATAGGTCACTGTGTGGTAAACTCTTGCCCTTTGAAAAAGTGACTAATAAACTTGCAGTCAGCTTTTCTTAAGATAGCATAATATTAGATTTAAAAGAAATTTAAATATTTTCTATTCCAGGGGGTTTTAACCTAGTGCAAGAAACAGGTTTCGGGGTGTCTGTGGATATGTGTCCATCTATTGTCCACCATGGAGAGAGGACACAGCTTACTCAAAGAGTCATGAGATCAACCCGAAATTACCAATACTAAATTCTAGTTCCCATTCATTTATCTCATGAGAAACTTGAGGATCATAAGAAGCAAACTGATTTGTCAAAGGCCGCAAAGATTTTATACGCAGGGTCTTCTGACATCTCAGCCAGGGACAGAGAACCAGTATTCCCTGGAGATTTAAGTAACTCTTTGGAAACTTGATTCCTGGCTTTGGATCCCAAGTCTGCCACTTGTAAATTTGTGGCACTGGGAAAATTATTTAACTTCTCTATGTCTCAGTTTTGTCAGCTATAACATGGAATCGAAAGTAGTTACAAGTGATAAGCATTCAGTAAATATTATCAATGATCCTCATTTTCCCTTATAAGAAACAATCTCATCAATTCAAAAATATACACTGGGGAAAAGAATCTCTTTTCAATAAATGGTGCTGGGAAAACTGGACAGCTACATGCAGAAGAATGAAACTGGATCCCCACCTCTCACCTCTCACAAAAATCAATTCAAGATGGATAACAAACTTAAATCTAAGGCATGAAACCTTAAGAATTCTAAAAGAAGATGTTGGGAAGACCCTTTCAGACATCAGTCTAGGCAAGGAATTCTCGAAGAAGAACCCCAAAGCAATCACCACAGCAACAAAAATAAATAAATGGCATCTAATCAAATTAAAAGCTTCTGCACTGCCAAGGAAACTATCATTAGAGCAAATAGCCCACAGAATGGGAGAAAATATTTGCTCTCTACACATCTGATAAAGGAGTGATAACCAGAATCTATCTAGAACTCGAAAAAACAAAAGAAAAAATCAAACAACCCCATCAACAAATGGGCAAAGGAAATGAACAGAAACTTTTCAGAAGAAGACAGAATAATGGCCAGCAAACATATAAAAAAATGCTCAACATCTCTAATCATTACAGAAATGCAAATCAAAACCACAATGAGATATCACCTAACCCCAGTGAGATTGACCTCTATCAAAAAATCCCACAACAACAAATGTTGGTGAGGATGTGGAGAGACAGGAACATTCTTACACTGCTGGTGGGACTGCAAATTAGTGCAACCTCTGTGGAAAAGAATTTCGAGATACCTCAGAGAGCCAAAAATAGAAATACCATTCGATCCAGCAATAGCACCATTAGGCTTCTACCCAAAAGAGCACAAAACATTCTGTGATAAAGATATCTGCACTCAAATGTTTATGGCAGCACAATTCACTATTGCAAGGATGTGGAAACAACCCAAGTGCCCGTCAGTCCATGAGTGGATTATTAAAATTTGGTATATGTTTACAATATTACTCAATCATAAGAAATGCCAGTGATCTAGAACCTCTTATACTTTCCTGGATTAAATTTAAGCCCATTATCTAAAGTGAGGCACCACGAGATCAGAAGAATGGGCTCCACTTGTACTTGCCATCAAATTGGTACTAACTGATGAACACTAGGGTGCTCACATGGCAGCAATACTCTCCAGGGATTAGAGGATGAGGGGGTAAACCCACAACTAAAGGACACAGGAAGCACTGTAGGGACATGGGGAGCATTGTGGGGGGGAAGGGCATGCCTTTAACCCTCGCTTGGGTGAGGCAAAGACATAAAGTGTAACCATAATGTTTGTACCCTCATAATACCCTGAAATAAAAAAAAAAAAAAGAAACAATCTCACCAATTAAAGAAAGGTGATATTTTAACTTTTGTTTATTGCTCCATAAAAATAAACTTTCCAGTTGGAAAAGGACAGTGACACAAGGCTCAGTTTTCTAAATAGATCAGCTCCTGTTTTAATTTAAACTACAGGCAAAGCAACAAATCATGTTGACAATGCAATACAAATTGCTGCGTTCCTGCCAAATTTGGGTGACCAGCAATACCAATAATACACAGAGTGACTAAAAATATTATTCAACCTTAAAAAAGGAGGAGATACTGCCATTCGTAACAATATGGATGAACCTGTAGGACACTACGCTACATGAAATAAGCCAGTTATAGAAGGACAAAACACTCCACTTACATGCAGTATCCAAAATAGTCAAACTCATAGAAGCAGAGAATGTAATGGTGTCTGTCAGGGAATGAGGGGAGGGGGAAATGGGGAGTTGTTATGCAATGGGTACAAGTTTCAATTACACAAGATAAAAAAGTTATAGAGATCTGCTGTACAACATAGTGCCTATATTTAACAACACTGTACTGTGCACATAAAAATTTAAGAGGGTGTATCTCATGTTAAGTGTTCTGAAAACAGTAACAACCATCACAAAAAAAAAAAAAAACCACAAAAGATCACAAGAAAACTTTTAGAGGCTATGGATATGTCTATTACCTTGATTGTGGTGATAGTTTCACAGGTATATGCCAAATTCATCAAATTGTGTACATAAAATATATGCAGGTTTTCACATATCAATTTTACTTCAATGAAGCTTTTTTTTTCATGTGTACATATGTCCTACTAAGCCCAAACTATTCTCACTTCAGTTTCTGAAAAAATTACCTACAGCCTCTCCACTGGATTTGATAAAGCTCATGGCCTCTTCAGTACCACCCAACAAGAGGGGAAGAGTGAGGGAAGGGAAATATGAGTAGAAAGAGACAGAACTCTTAACTGATGGAGGTTTAAATAACTTACCATTACCAAATTTGCAAAAGCATTGGACCACAAACATTTTGCTGGGGCTCCCTGTGAGAGTCCATGCAAATGAAGGGCCCTGAAATCAGCTTTCTTAGCTTCCTAATGAATCTGTCTCTTCAATCGATCCATAATTTCAGCATCCTCCAAAGCTACTTTCCAGGAACAGAAACTTTCTCTATCCACCCACCTCACTAACCATGGGAATTCTAGTCATCTACGAAGAAACCAAAAGACTCTGAAGCAGCAGGTAAAGGAAGGAAGCAAGTTGCTTGAATAGTCTCCTCTCCTCATAATAAAGAGCTGATTATTTATTTTTAAATCTCAGTGAAGAAGTCTGTGTGTCCACAGTACCCTCTATAGTATAACTCCTAAAATTGTGAACAAGCTGTTCTATAAGTTCTGACTTTAACTTCTTTCCATTCTATTTTCTATTTACAAACTCATTCCTTTTAGGGTTTTCACACCATATTTTTACTGAGGCCTATAAAATCTCCTGCCTAGTTCTGACCTCTTTCAAACAAAATAGTCTAATTCCTAGCTGCCCTATGGATAACTCTCAGTGTCAACCAGCCTATTAAGCTTACCTTTCGCTAACTCTTGACCCCAACCTTCCCTGGATCCCTGTGACCAATACAGACAACTCATTTTTATTAAGCCTCCCAGAGTAGAGCCCTCAAGATCATTTTCGATTCCTCTCTTTTTTTCATCATTATATCTGATCAGTTTGACTGCTGCCTAGTTACAACGATTCTATATTTCCTAAATATCATATATACTTTGAAGCCTTTATATCTTTGTCCTTGTGTTCTCAGATATTTTTTCCCATACTCACCCTCCTCTCATTTTTTTTCACTGGCTACTGAATGCCCTCCTCATTTATGATCAAGCTCAATTATCACCTTCTCTTTGAAGCCTTCCTGAATACTCCCGTCAGAAATAACAGCTCCTTTTATCTATATTTCCACATTGCTTTGTCTTCACCTTGAAGATTTATTCATTTCTTCCTTTCAATAGTTTCTATACCCAAATAAAATAATGACTATGGCCACACAATTTTCATAATTGTTTTGAGACCTGTTTTCTCTACTGTATTTATGTTATTTGCAGCTATGAACCATATTTACTCAATAAATAATAACAATCCTAATAATAATGATGCCTGGAATATAGTAAGAGTACAGTAAAACTTATTAAATGAATGAGTGATGACAACAGCCAACATTTACTGAGTGCCAACATGTGCCATTAGATCCTACCAGGCAGTCTATATTCATGATCTCACTTAATTTTCAAAATAATCCTGTAAGATAAATATTATTTTCCAAGCTTTAGAGGTAAGGAAACTGATTCTCTTTAACTGAGTATTAATAATTTGTCTAGTCTCATGCTAGTAAGTTTCAGATTTGACATATTTTCCAACATCTGACTCACTAAACAAACAAACATGCTATAAACAATTTTCAATGTCTTAGTCATGCTTAGATTATCCATTAGCTGGAGCAATGATGTGCATATATACTGGATGTTCAATAAATCTTGTTTGTGTTAACATTTTAGACATTTATTTCTATAACAGAAGTATCTTTTGATCACATCAAAAACAAGACTAAACATTTATTGTTAGTGGTCTCAGAGATCAAACAAAAGCTTGTAATCCACAAAAAATCAAGATGATTAAACTGACCTGACCTATATTATTCTAACCTTTATTATTTCACTAAACAAATGCCCATTGAACATATACTGTTTTCAAGGGTTACCCTAATTTCCTGTGAAAATTTAATATTGGAACCTTGAGAGCTTGTTTGGAGGTTCTAGCTGGGGAACATATATACCCTCGATCGAAGAACGGTTCTCCTCTATTGGGAAAGGTCGTCCTCTTTGACTGAGCGCACAGCTTTGGGAGGGACGCACATAGAGCGGTGAGGGAGGAAGGACACACGGGTCTAGCCAGCCAGATCACCCAAATCAACCCTGGTGGTCAATGGGGTGACAGATATCACAGCCAGATCACCCTCCACACTTGCAAATTTCACATTTAGGTCTAGACCCTACATCAGTTCCTGCATAGAGAACTTTGTGTGATTTGTCTAGCAGAAAATACTTATTTCTTCCTCTGTGCCATCACAGTTCTAGATCTTTATCTTTATCATAGCTTTAATTATTTTTCATATTGCATAATTTTGATAATTGCTTTTTTCTCTAAGCTTTAGACAATTTAAACACAGGCATTGTGTGTTTAATATCTTTCCTCGAACACAAATATTAATATGCATGTCATAGGTGCTCAAAAATGTCAATAAGTAAATAAATGTAAATATTTTGAAGCTCAGTTCAGTTTGTCTTGTTTGTCTTTAGATCATACAGAGATTACTAATCTTAATTGAAGAATAAAAAATCTAGATACACTATCAAGAAAAATTATATGAGAATCTGGAGATATAACACACACACACACACACACCCCCACACACACACCCCTTCAGGGAATATAGGTGTATATATACATACAGGATCTTTTTAGAAAGTCTTTATTGTTAATTGAATGCTTTTCAAAATTTTTATTTTTGAAGCTTAGTAATTTTAAGATTACAGAAAAGTTGAGAAATTAGAAGAGTTCATCTATACCTTTCACCCAGGTTCCCCTATGTTAATATCTTTCATAACCACAGATTAATTATCAAAACTGAGAAATTAATCCTGGTATAATGTTATTAAATAAACAATGTATTCAGATTGGTTTTCCACCAACAACCCTTTTCCCTTCTAGGATCCCACATTTCATTCAGCTCTCATATCCTCCAATCCATAATCCTCAGTCTTTTATGATCTTGACAGTTTTGAATAGCACCGATCGAGTTATTTTATAGAAAGTTCATCAGTCTGGGTTTGTCTTATGTGTTTTTGTGATTAGATTGAGATTCTGTGATATGGAGCAAAACACTATGGAGGTGACATGTGCTCAGAGCATCGTATCAGAGAATATGTTTATGTATTATTTCGAGGTTAACCTTGATGCATTGGGGTATCTGCCACATCCTACAGTTGATTCTCTTCTGTAAATATTTGGGTGTCAGGGCATACTTTGAGATTATGCAAGTATCCCATTTCTGCTTACGTTTTCCCTCATAATTTTAGCATTCACTGATGGATCTTGCCTATGGTAATTATTACTATTGTATTTGAATGGTGATTGCCTGGTTCTCTTATTCCTCTCACATTTGTTAACTGGAATTCTCCTGAGAGGAACAGTTGACTCTTCTCCATTCATTTATTATTCATTTACCTATTATCAACATACACTCATGGATACTTTGTTCTTTGGTTTATGATCAATACTATATTTATGTTGCTGAAGTTGGGCCAGCTTTGTCTATTGAGAGCTCCTTTAGATGGGCTCCTGTGCCCTTCAAATGCGCCCCTTCTATTTTTTTAAATTTTTATTTTTTAACACATTCTACTTTCTAGAGCCACAAGATACTCCAGATTCATGTTGTATTTTCCTTGCTCCAGTCTGCAATAAACCAGCTTTCCAAGGAACCCTGATCCTTTTTACTGGAGAATAGTATTATATTTAGAAATCACGCAAGGGAGACTAGTTATGCTCATTGCTACTAAGCTGCCACTGCTTTCCATCCCTTTCAGTGGCTACAGCTAGAAAATATATGTACTAATGCATACATACATCTATATTTATTTCATCATCTATTCCTATACATTATTGTTCATTCTTTTCATTAAATTATCATTTTTACAATTTTATTGATCATTTATTGTCATTTTAAATGACACAATAAAGCTAAGTTAAAAATACAGCAAGTTGGGGATATGAAATTTTAGGGAAGACTTACATAATGATAAGTAACAAAACAAACAGGATTTGAAAAAATAGACACAGTTACATGTTCTCAAGGGTGAAGATGCTAAGAAGCAAAAAATAGAAAAGTCCCCAAACATTCCTCACTTGTGAACTTCATAGAATACATTTCAAATTGACAAGCTTGCATAGCTGGCGTAAGTGTAGCTCCTTATTTACGTTTTAGAAAGGGACTGCTCTTATTTCCTCACCTCCCAACCTAACCATCATATTCCATTAGTATCAACAGGTCTTGTCTCCAGAGACACTTAGGTAGGGTTTATGTCTGAATATTGAACAAGCAAATGAGGCCTCTCTCTTCCTTCTCTCTAATTGCTTTCTGATTCTACCTATATTGATCAGAACCATTCCTCAAAAAGCTTGAATCTTTATGTGCATATTTTGTAGAAGTTCAAAGAGCTTGGCCTTAAATAGCCTTTGTACATTTTAGGTCTTCAAAAAGTTGCTTTGAAGTTTTAAACTTTGAATTTTGATAGCCAAAGAGTGAAGTAAACAACTGGAAAGTAGTTACTGAATGTTGTTCTCAGAATTGACATGAATTTAAGCCAAAAGAAACAGCTTTGCTCTCCAGCCAAGAACTCTATAATCCCTCCTCTTGTTGGCTCCTGACCTCAGGGTGGTGATTAGAGGAAGGACCAGAGGCTCCTAACTCATCCACAGTTGCAAGGTAAACTCTGGCCAATGTTGCACCTGACTCCAGCTGCAACTTTATTGTACAGAATAGTTTTGTTTTGTTTTTAAAGGAGCCTTAGCTAAGGTTCTTTGCGTGGAAACTTAACAGAATCCTCCTTGAGATACTTGTAAAACAAACAAATGAAATACCAATAGGGGGTGTGCTTGGCAGGTGTGTTTCACTCATGCAAACTAAGGGCAGGCCCATTCCCTGTGGGTTCAAATTAGGAACTGAAAAACCATCAGAGACTATCTCTAACTTTTCTTTCTTCCTGTGGCCTACTTCATTGTATTTCTGATTTTTCTTCCCGGAGGAAAAGATGACAAGTTGTTGCTTCTCTAGAACACAATTAGAGTTAAATTCATGAGTGGAGATTGTTTCTGAATTCCCAATCCGAATCCACAAGTGAAACTCAATTGATTCAGCTTGGGTCAATTGTTTACCCTCCTCTCTGTTTCTCTGGAGCACATGCTAAGTATCAGGCATCTTGATCATTCAACCAGCTGTGTCTAAGGGGACTAGCTCACAAAGTAAATCATGGCATATAGCTCATATTTACAAAGCACTCCTGTTTAAAGTCAACAATGCATTGATAATGTATAGTTACATAAAGGAGAATTTTAGTTTTATAAATTATGACAGGTCCATAAATTATGTCTGGTTTCTGAAAAAAGCAATTGCTTCAGTTTGAATTCATTAAATTTTAAAACAAACTATAATACTTTGCTATAGTATATCTACAACATAGAAAATAATTAAAACAGAATATCATAATATTACAATAATTTATATTTTATAATATTCATAACTGATGTTCTATGAAAATAAAATGTATTGCAGTATATCAGAGTAACACCTTTTATTTTAATTTGTGGAGTTTTGCTTTTATTATTGTTGTCACTGCTGTCTAAGATCTCTATTGTGGTATTTTATTTGTTGCATTTAATTTAAGTAATGAATAAGGGTGAAAAATTCACTTAATGAGTCTGGGGACACCTGAAGTTAACTGGAGGTTATTTCATCTGTCAGTATGAGACATGACAACATTAGTTCTGCTCAGTTACTTGTTTCAAGAGATAGATATTAGCCTTGCATTTAGTGAATTTGCCTGCTATTGTTTGCAAAGCTTCCTCTCCAGAGGTAGCAGGCTTATTAATCATATGTGTGTAGACACAATTTACTAACGGTAAAAATGAAGAAAAAAAAGTAGTCTATCGAAATAACTCACCAGTGAAACACTAAGGTTTGGCCAATCTTATCTGCATCATTACCTCGCAAAATGTTCTCTGTAATTCAGCTAGATATTCAAATCCGTAACCATAAATCTTAATTAAATTTAACTGCAATTTAAAATCTGTTAAATATAATTTATATAAGCAAGTAAAAAATTTGGTTCATTATCACCTATCACAACTTTTAACCTTTTTATGTTGCAAATAAGAAAACTGAAATCAAGAGAGGTCACACAACTTGGTCAAAGTTGAAGCAGTCAATGGTAGGGTCCCAAAATTTCAGAGGCATTTTCAATCTCTATTATAACACATCGTTGCTGATCTAGTCTATATAGCACCTAATTTATCTGAACTCCAGTTTTAAATAATAACATTTAAACTTATATAAATATTTTTTAAAACATAAGCTTCATAATTTAAAATGCTGTGTGTGATATATGAATATACACATGATACATCATGATGTCATAAATATCATATATGTATGATATACATGAATAGCTTTGGAAAAATATCAGTATGCAGTACAATTCAATACCCTTCCCATTAATTTGGCCCTTAGGATATTTAGTCTTTTCCCAGATTTTCTTTTTAGGTCTTCAATGAGCAGAAGCAGTTTTTCTGCTAACTGCTTTGTCAAAAATCCTCTAGTTGATGGGTTTGTCCCCTAGATCTGTAATATTAAAATATTTCTTTTCTCTGCATTGCTTGGTATTTTTCATCACAAATAAGATTTTTTTTTTTCTATATCCTGTTGTGCGTTTATTTGTGCACCTCCAAGAAAGATATCTCAGAATGTGACCTTTTTTGGAAATAATGTAATCAAGTTACTATGACTGGTGTCCTTAAAGGGGACATTTGGACACAGAAACAGTGGCGCACAGAGAGAAGACAACTGAAGACACACAGGAGAACACCGTAGGAAGATGAAGCAGTGCTGCGATGCATCCGCAAGCCAAGGGAAGCCAAGGACTGCCAGAAACCAGGAGGGGGCAAGGCAAGATTCTCCTGTAGGTTTTAGAGGGAGCATGACCCTAATGACATTTTGATTTCATACTTTTAGCCTCCAGAACTGTGAGACAATAATTTTGGTTATTTAAGCAATCCAGTTTGCAGTATTTTCTTGTGGCAGGCCCAGGAAACTGATACATATTGCAAACCAAACTAGTTAGAAAAAAACAGAAACAAATGAAAGAAATTCCTTTCATTTGCTTTTCTAAATTTCTTTCTTTTAGTTGCCAGTTTCTTTCTTTCAAATCAGAGAACCGGAAACTAAATACATTGTCTTCATCATAGCTTATTCTAGTCTGTTTTTCAAATGGTACCTTGGAAAACAGCATAGTGGAGACAGTTCTTTCATTTTTAAGAAAGAAGTATGTAGTAAAAGCCACTTAGATAATAATTTCTCTTTGGTGGGAGTATTTTAAGTTTCACCACCAAATATTTTAATGCATAATTAAATATAAGTTCATATCAATTTGGCCCCAGTCAGTTTGGTTTGATGACACTGGTTGATAACCCCTGGCTACAAACCAAATTATTTTTTTCCCTCACTGCCTTATTCTACCAGTCGTTAAGTACGTGCATGTGATGATTTCTTCAAAACACCTCCCCAAATCATCCTTACTATGTACCTGGCTATTTCCTTAGTTCAAGACTTAATTGTCTCTTAACAGGCTCTTAATCTGATCATTTTTCTCCAATTTTATCAGCCCTAATAAAGCTGCAAGGTCCATTTTGTTCCAGTGATGGCAAATGCCATATGTATACTAAAACTACTATTATTGTATCATTCTAGGTGTTTTACATACTCCAATTTACTTAATTAGGAATGAGAAAAAAATTGCTTGAGAAAGATTAAATAACAGATGTAAGTCATATATAAAAAATGGTAGAGCTGCAATTAAAAGCCAGGTTTGTTAGCCTCAAAAATATATAAAGTTTCCAGTATATCATAAAAGTCTTTTTATTTTGGCTATTAGAAAAAAATTATTTTGATTGTCAGATAGCTCTTAAGTATTTTAGCTTCTTTTATGACTTGATGACATGTAGGTTTCTGATGATTTTTAAAATCATTACATACTATTATATTCAAACTATTGACAGACACTCAGTAATCAAGAAAGAGACACTGTCTTAACTATGTTTTGTGATGTTATAACAGGATACTACAGACTGGGTCATTTATAAAAAACATAAATTTATTGTCTCCCAGTCCTGTAGGCTGGGCCATCCAAAATCAAGGCACTGGTACTGGATGAGGGCCTTCTTGCTGCGTCCTCATATGGCAGAAGTTGGAAGAGCAAGAGAGGACAAGCCTTGTGTCCTCACATGGCAGAAGAGCAAAAGAGGACAAACTCACTCCTAAAAGCCCTTTTTATAATGGAATTAATCCATTCAAAAGGATAGAGCTGGCCGGGTGCGGTGGCTCAGGCCTGTAATCCTAGCACTCTGCGAGGCCGAGGCGGGCGGATCGTTTGAGCTCAGGAGTTCGAGACCAGCCTGAGCAAGAGCGAGACCCCGTCTCTACTAAAAATAGAAAGAAATTAGCTGGACAATTAAAAATATATAGAAAAAATTAGCCGGACACGGTGGC
>CAUYSK010035672.1:0-17407 GCA_963575035.1 Avahi laniger
CACCCAAATGATGGACATATTTGAAACTCGGACTTAGGGAGGGAGGTGGGGGCAAGGGCAACATATGTAACAGAAACATCTGTACCCCCATAATATGCTGAAATAAATTTAAAAAATTAAAAAAAAAAAAAAAAAAAAGAACATTCTCAGCCACTAAAATAGGGAAACCTGGCAACATGTACCAAGTTAGATCTCAGAATTTCCATGAGCAAGTGACTGCTGTATGTTCCCATTCTTCCTTTTTTTAATGCAAATGTCTACTACAGTTATCCTCTCTAGTTTTACACTGCATGTCATGTATAAAGTAAAAAATTACTTAATCTTCTTACTTCATAAGTTTCAGGATCAAGAAGAGTCATAACAAAGGAGCTGTAGAGCAAGCTCTCATTTAGACAATGGAATCTTGGACTTCAACGATGATTCCATATGGATATAAGACTTTTATGCGAGAAGTGAGTGTATTTTCATATGTAAGATATATAAATTAGTATTTCCAGCAGATGGATTATGGTAGGTTATATGCAAACATAGCCACAAAAATTCTTCCAACCTCTGTATGCATGTCCCTTTGCAATGGGACTTTGTTGATCTTCCCATCTAGAGATGAAGTTTATTTCCCCATCCCTGAATTTGGGCAGACCTCGTGTTGTGGGAGCTTCAAATCCTAGGCATCAAGAGATTTTGCAGCTTCCCTTGTTGTTGTTGTTATTGTTGTTGCCATCTTAGAATGCTGCCCTGAGACTGTCATGAAGAAGCCCAATATAGTCAATTAGAGAATAAGAGACCACATGAAGTAGAGGTGAGTCATCCAACTTAGGCCACCTAGGCAACCAGCCAATAGGTATCAACCTGTCAGACATGTCAGTAAGGCCATCTTACCCTATCCAGTCGATTAGAGCTATAGAATGTAACCACAGCATTAACCCAAGGGAGATCAGCAGAAGCACCCAGCTAAGCCTAGCCCAAATTATTTATCCACAGGGGGAAAAAATGACTTGTTTTAGGTGGTTTCTTATGCAGCAATAAATAGCGAAGTAACGTATTTCCTAATTTACAAATACAATCCAGATTTTAAATATTCTGTCCTGTTATCATATGACGTGTCAAATGGATGCCCTTTTTAAATTGAAAATGTGGTTCTACAAGGCAGTAAGTACTAAAATGTGTTCTATAATGATGGTTGACCTAAATGAACACTGTTCACCTTCTAGAAGGGGGATTGTTAATATAGTCTAGTATTAAAGTCCTTTTAATCCTGAACACAGCTACCTTTCCTTCCACTCATGTAAAACAAAAGGAGAGGGGTGGATAATCAAATTCAACTGCCTTCTCTCTGCAGAAATAGTGTAGATAATACTCAGTGATATTTAAGTCCAGTAAATTCCTTGAACATTCTTCCCCAAGTGTCATTGCCTCATGACCATTCTTTCTGCTACATGCATCCATAGAAGCACAGACACATAAAAGATAAAGTGAGGAGAGGAGTGAAAAAACTGTAGACTGAGTGACAAAGATGAATAACTGTTATAATGACACACTGAACAATCACATTTCTATAATATATTTTTGTTTGAATTGCCTCCCAGCTAGACCTCTCCTTTGGGAGACGCTGTATAATTTCTCTGGTTATGTGATAGAACCAAGATGAAAGATAACTTACAAGCTCCTGTGGCTTAAAATATAATGGTTGAAAATTGGTGGGTTATTTTTAAAGTTTTTTTTCTTCTGTTCGACTAGGAAAGGCAGAACTGTACTCATCACCCCTACCCCTGTCCTTCCGCAAAATAAAGGTCAAATTGTTTCTTGTCTGTTTTTAAAGACATTGCTAAAAATATATAATATATATATCTGATGCAAATGCATAAGAAGTATTAGTACAGTGGCCTAAATAACATCTTCCTCTGCTCTTTCCCTACAATGAAAACCAATAGATCTAAAACTTCTTAAAGTCATATATTCAGATTCTGAGAAAAAAACAACTTTATAAATCATCTATAATTAAATATCTATAATTGCAAAACCTGTCACTGTAAAATCATATACCTCATGAAACAGTCAGTTGGATTATGAGATTATTTATTTTAACTCCCACTATTCTTAGAAAAGATAAAATTCAAGAATTTATACATCCAGAACCTCATCTCTAAGGATAGCTGACTAATTCCACCAATTTATTTAAATATTGGTTATAAATTAAATTTAAATGATTTTAAACCTTCTAGACTGATTTAGTGCTGGTAGCAACCTTGTTAAAATATACTGAATTATTTGAAAGGGATTTTTAAGTATATACTCTAGAAATAGCTAAAATTCTATAAATGAAAACCTAAAATCACATAGTCTTATCTCTAAAAGGGACCATAGTTAAACTTCTTAACTTTATTTATGAGGAAAGTACAGATCAGAGAGTTAAAATGATATGCCTGGAGTAGCAAGGCTTATTAGTGATGCTAGTTTGAGAATCAGGATTCCTGGCCCCTCAGATCAGTCCTCCCTCTCCTACACCATGTGGACTCACATTGGAGATTGTGTCCACTGTGGTTGAGACCCTGGCTTCTCCCACTCCTGAACCCAGGAGCTGCCACACCTCAGCACAGAATTTCTATAATCCTTCTGCCACAGCCCTATCCCAGACTTAATTCAGATTCCCTAGAGATGAGCAAAATAATTAGTAATGTTTTTAAAAGCTCCCCCAGGAGATTCTAAGATACAACCAGGGTTGACAACCACTGAAATGGTTTCTCATCCTCACCTTCTTAAATGACTCAGACTTACCAGCCTAAGAGTCATAGCCTTGCTTCCCAGAATTTCTGGCTCTCTTTGGTCCTCTGGTACCCTAGACATCAAGAACCTGTTTCTGAGAGGTTGGACTCTAGAGAGGAAAACTAAAAGGGGAAGATAGAGAATAATTAAAGTATATGGGTCTAAGGGACACGCATTGTCAGTGACATACACTATAGACAAATGAGAACTTACAAGAAGAGAAAATTGTAAAAATATTTGATTTGGCCATTAAATATATAAACATAGTATTATATATAGGCATTTGAGTAAACAGCTAACCAAGTTTACAATAATATGTATCAGATTGTTTATGGGTTCATTTCTTTACATCACTAAACCACACATGTAAAGTCATGGTCATCTGTTCACATGTTCAGGAAACTACAGGCAACATAGCTTAGATATAGTCTTAGAAATTGTGACATTAGAGAGAAACAGAGTCATATTATTTTATAAAAAACAAAGTCCAAATCAGTCAGAATTCAAGTTAGCCATATCACAACAGTTAGCAATTCAAAGAGGAGCCTAAAATATATCAATTGACCCTCAATTCCAACCCAGTTCTCAGAGAGTAAAGCTAAATATGGGTTACTTTGAATATCAGAATTGAGAAAGGTAAAATTTACTTGCTGGAATAAGATTATAAACAGAGATGGCCTCCTCACCTCTTTGTACCTTTGCTCAACTCTTGTAGTTCTGTTGGAAAAACTGATGATTCCTTGAACTGAGCTTGCAGGCCATTTAAGTTTCCAGGTAAAGTGTAAACATAGCTTGGCCAGCAGTAGGGCCACGTTTCAGTCTGTTTCTTTGCACAAGCAGAATTTTCTTTGTTCAACTATTAATTTAGATCATTTTAAAACCAAATATTAAAAATTTGCCTTAAATAGTCTAAATCTGAACTACCTACTCAAGAACAGGCTCATCTCAAGAGTAAAATAATGGTTACCAGAGTCTGGGAAAGGGAGCAGGGAGGAGGTACAAAGTGGGGATGGTTAATGTAGGAAAAATACAGTTAGATAGAACGAATAATATTTGATAGCACAACAAAGTGTCTATAGTCAACAATAACTTAAAAGTAGAATTGGAATGTTTCCAATACAAAGAAATGATAAATGCTTGAGGTGATGGATACCCCAATTACCTTGATTTGATTAATACACATTGTATGCCTGTATCAAAACATCACATGTACTCTGTAAATATTTACAACTAGTACAGACTCATAATAATTAAAAACTTAAATTTTTGATGCTCAACATCTCTAATCATCGGGGAAATGCAAATCAAAACTACAATGAGATATCACTTATCTCCAGTGAGAATGGTTTTTTATCAAAAAGTCCCAAAACAATAAATGTTGGCATGGATGTGGAGAGATAGGAACACTCATACATTGCTGGTGGGACTGCAAACTAGTGCAACCTCTGTGGAAAGCAATATGTAGATACCTTAAAGAGATACAAGTAGATCTACCATTTGATCCAACAATCCCATTACTGGGCATCTACCCAAAAGAACAAAAGACATTCTATAAAAAAGACATCTGCACTCAAATGTTTACAGCCACACAATTGCCAAGATGTGGAAACAACCCAAGTGTCCAACAATACATGACTGGATTAATAAAATGTGATATATGTGGCATATGGAGTACTATTCAGCTCTAAGAAACAATGGTGACATAGCACCTCTTGTATTTTCCTGGATAGAGATGGAACCCATTCTACTAAGTGAAGTATCCTAAGAATGGAAAAATAAGCACCACATATACTTACCATCAAATTGATCAGTGTTCCACTGATCAACACCTAAGTGCACATATAGGAATAATATTTATCGGGCGTCCGGCAGATTGGAGAGGGGAGAAGGGGATGGGTATATACATACATAATGAGTGTGATGTGCACCGTCTGGGGGATGGACACGCTTGAAGCTCTGACTTAGGGTGAGGGGGCAAGGGCAACATACATAACCTAAACATTTGTACCCTCATAAAATTTAGAAATAAAAAAATTAATTTTTGTATAAAACATTTTTTTTAATTTTTTAGCGAAATAGCAAGGGCAGGTCTGAAACTACTTGGCTCAGTTCCATGTGGAGAATAGTCCAATACTCCAGAAGCAAACATGTTTCTTAAGCCTTAAGCAGGACTTAAAAGGAAAAACCTAAAGTTTGTCTGGTTTTATATTAATTTTCTAGCTTGAGACATATTTTATAGAACTGATTGTTTTGTTTTTCTGCCTCTGTCATGATTCTTCTCCACTACATTAAATCCCACACATGGCAAACATGAGTTAATTAAGCATTATATTACAGAGTATTAATATAAGTGTTTCAGATGCTGCTCTGTAAGCCTCCATGGCATAATTACTATTGCCCTGAAGAAGAAATTAATTTTCATCGTTAACAGAAATACTTAGAAACAAACATATTTAAATGTTTAACCATCAGTTCTAAAAGAACAGATTAAAGGAAGGACAGTTAAATCAAAACATTAACATTTAGATGGTCCAGCAAGGTAATGTGAAAAGAGAACATATTCTCTTTTCATTTTAAGCATACTGAAAAAGCTTTTCAAATAATCTCATTTAGTTTCATTTCAAGAATCAAATAAAAATGTTGTCAATATCTCACTTTACCTTCTTACAGTCAAATCATGAATATCATCAAGAAAGCATTTCTTCCAGCTTATTATTCTTCCTACCTTTGATAGATTAAGACAACTTCACAAGCATCAACAAGCAAAGACAATGTAAAACAATATCAGGGTGAAAATCACAGGTCTGCAAGTAACGTTCAGCATGAAATGTCCGATTTCCTTAAGCACTAAGTTTGACAGTTAATGTCTCTGAAATTTCACTTTGACACTTCTTGTTTTATTTCTATTGTGAAGGTACATCATCAGTCTTTCAAACACATGTTTCGGCTTATGATTATCTTTCACCTTTTTTTTAGAGCAATTTTTGTGAAACTGTGGATAAGTCAAAAATTTGTGTTGTTTTCAAATATGAGTTCTGTCATGGAACCAATGCAGTATAGACAGCGCAAAATATCAATGAAGTGTTTGGGAAGAATGTGGATAATGAACCCACAGTATGTCAATGGTTTGAGAAGTTCCATTCTGGTAAATTTAACCTTGAAAATGAGCCATGTGGATGACCTGAGATCAAGGTGGATAATGATGAGCTGAAAGATGTAGTGGAAGTGAATCCACCTCAACCTATGTGTGAATTAGCAGCAAGGTTTCACATTACTATTCCAACAATATTGGACCATTTGAAACAAATAGGCCAGGTAAAGAAGCTAGCTATTAATGGATGAGTTCCACAGGAATTAAATGAGCATCAGAAGAGAAATTGTCTAGGGGCCTGCCTTTCTTTACTATCACAACATACATGATATAAAGGTGAATATTTCTACTGCATATTGTTATGTGTGATGAAAATGGATTCTTTTTGACAATCACAAGCATTCAGCACAATGGTTGGATGAAGACAAAGTGCCAAAACACTGTCCAAAACAGAATATTCATCAAAAAAAGCTAATGGTGTCTGTTTGGTGGTCCAGCGCTAGTATTATCCACTATGGCTTCATGAAACCTGGTCAATGAATTACAGCAAATGTCTACTGCAACCAATTGGATGAAATGATGAGGATGCTTGGGATTAAGTAGCCAAAACTGGTCACTAGACACAGGTCAATCCTCTTGCAAGACTATGCTCAACCACATGTCATACAAACAATGCTACTCAAAGTACAGAGGATGGACTTGAAAACTCTCTTGTCATCCACCATATTCACCAGACCTTACACCAACTCACTACCAATTCTTCAAGGCTTTGGACCATCTCTCGCAAGGAAAAATACTCAATTCTCAACAAACCGTGCAAAACACCTTTCACTATTTTATCTCCATTCGCTCTCCAGGCTTCTTCGCTACTGGCATAAACAAGCTACCGTTAAGATGGAAAAACTGTGCTGATAGTTTAGGCACATACTTTGATTAATTGTACTGCTTCTTGTTTGAGATACAATAAACTACACTTTTGATTCAAAATCGGACATTTAATATTTAATGGCCTAATATATGGTGCATCTTCCACCTCCAATATAACCATTTACACCAGTGGTTCCCACCGTTGGCCACACATTGAAATCACCTGAGAAGTTTTTAAGACATCCCCCCTCCCCCGCCGGTGCCTGGCTCTGAACCTCGGAAATTCTAACTTAATTGGTCTGAGGGGCAGCCTCAGTATTTTTTAAATCTCTCCATATGATTTTAATATGTAGCCAAATGTCAAAGCCCATCAAAGACCACCAAGAAATACCTATAGTCAAGCAAGGTTAGGCTTACTTAACTTGCTGAAACAAGGGAGATCTCAGGAGAACCTCAGGGGCTTTTCAGTAAAGGGAAGTTGACTGGATGATTTTAAGGAGGGATTAGGGAAGCAAGGGACAGTTATGAGCTGGATGGCATCAAGAAACGGGGAATATCCTGTGACTGGGTTTCTCAATTGTCTTCCCCCAAGAGGCATAAAGATTAGTGCAGTGATATCATTGATAAAGAAGCAGAGATCACTCAAAAAGGCAAAGTTGTTAGCAATGAGAAATGGGGTGTTAGTCATTTTTGTGGGTAAGGTGTGGCCTAGTCATTGTCCTATTCTAAACATGGTGTATTTACATCCTTTGGTGAACACTGTGGACTGGTTATCAGCAAAGCTAATTTGCACTTTCTCTATTCAGTGGGGCTGATTTTCATATTCTCAGAAGATTGAGAACCACTGATTTAAACAAATTCAAAAACCTAGATGAATATGAGTATTATCCAGTTGTGACATCTGTCATTCTTTTGAGTTCCAGGGTCAAAATTAGCTATTGTCTGGCTTATTAGACATGTTTTTTTTTCATTTCTCCCCAATTTTTCCAGGTGAAACCTTCCCATAGCTGACTCTTCACAGAGAAAAATTTCTATTCCCATTCCCTTGATAGGATATCTAGTTATGCCCACAAGTTTAATTTGCAAGAGAATACATTTTTTAAAGAAAAATCTGATGTGACATAGCATCTTTTGTTAAATCACCTTTAAAATACTAGTTATGCTATATTTAAAACTCATGTTCTATTTATTATATTCTTGATGGAAGCCATTGTAAATTTCTGACAATTAGCTCAGAGCTTCCTTGATATGGTATTACACATGAAGGGTGGGGGCCCCTTACAGGAATGTTTTCAACAATATTTTGATGATTCACCTAATGCTCTGTTCTATAAGCAGAATGTTGGCAACCATTTATACTTTGAACCAAGAATGAGTATGTATATTCAATAGAAACTGGGGTATTTAGCTCTTCTTTGGAATATCTGTTTGCTCTCTTACAAAGCCTGGATAACCATAAACCCTATTTCATATCTCCCTGAAAATAAAGTTCTTTTGGTGTTTTACATGTATCAATATAAGAAATCATATTTTTATTTCTTTATCAGAGTCAAAAATATATTACCTTCTGGTAGTATATCCAGAACACCTGTTATTCATAGGGAACCCCACTCACGGCTGCCTGTTCTCGTTCCAAAAAATGCTATGTCACAGGTTGAATTCTTCAGGTGCAGGCAATGAGATAGGGTTTGGGTTTAAGATGTAGATAAGGGATCAAAGGAAGGGGAGGGAGCAGGATTAAGCAGAGGAAAAAGTCCAACTGTGAAAAGGCCCAAAACAGCCTTGGCCGACCAGGCAGGAAGCTCTGGAGTGAACACTGCCCATCAGAGTCATATCATAGTTGGTTGAAATTACTGGGCTTTTTATCCCTATTCCAGCTCAGTCACCAAGAAAGGGGTACCCTGGAAAGGGCATAACCCTGAGCATCCATCCCTTTGCAGCTGAGGCAGACCCTAAAGGAGCAGGCAGCTGGATACACTCTGCTGATCACCCTCTCTTCAGCTGGACAGCAAGTCCTTTCTTGAAGGGGCTTTGGGTAGCACACATTCACATCTACCACAGACCATGTTAGAGGATTTGTTCAGCAACAATGGGTTTCCCAATATGACATTCTGATATCCAGCACTTGATCTCCCATTTAGGCACAAGCACTACTAAGTAATCACAGACCATCTACAGAGATGGGCAACTGAAAATGAGTATGGAGATGCAGGCCAAGAATATGCAGTTCTCACAGGCAGCTGGGTCTTAGAAGAAGAGAAAAATAAAGAGGCTGAGATACGTGTATGCCAAATTTTTGTTTCTACATTCATCAAAAAGATTTTGCTCTATGGGAAAGAGTGTGGAAACAGATGTGGAGACCAGATGTGGAGACAGGTCAGGAATAATATGCTAATGATGACCCTCCACATGGAAGGAAATAGGTGAGAGGTGAGTGGTCCCCGTTATCCTTTACCAGCTGAGTCACAGATAGTAAGTTCAAAGCAGTATGAAGAAGTTTATTCTCATTTCTAGGTCTCCAGATTATAATGATAATTCAAAACTCTCATGTATACAGTAATTGTTTTTCTACATACTTATAAATACATTCCATTTGAAAATGTAGTTTCTGGAAAATTGGTTGGTTTGGTTGATTGTTTAGGGAGTTGAAGGTTGAATTTTATTCTTGTAGTCATGTGCAAAAGAATAGATTTATTTACCAAGTTCTAAATAATATTAACATTTTTAGATCAGCTGTACTCTTTTATATCTTAATACAAAAGTCACAAAGGGAGATTTTAATCACTCTATGGCAACATGATACTGTATGTGCTACAAGCAGCAATTCTGCAGCCAGACTTTCACCCTCATTCCCCTTTCAGCTACTCAGGAAAGGGAGTGCCTTGGAACTCAGATCAAGGAATCACAGTAACATCCAGAGCACAGGAATCAAATGCAGCTGTGGAGATACCCACTTCCTCTGTGAAATGTCGAAGGTGACTCCAAGAGTAACCACAAGATGCAAATCAGTTTTAAAGAAGGAGCATCTGATATGTCAAGGGCATGTCAGTCTCTTCTCAGCCAACCAAAGATACTTTCTTTTGCATAATTATCTAGTCTTTCCTCTATGACAATACGATAACAAAATGTTGCTAAGAAATTTCATTTTTAAAATAATGGCCAACTGTTTAATCAGGTAAGATTTGATGTTATGGAGATTCACTCACAACAAGATAATATATGACAAGCTGCTAACTTCTGCATGTGCAGCTAAGACAAGACAGTCTTTTGGAAATTATTTGAGACTGCCACAAGACCACTTCCTAAAACCAGCTCTCTAGAATACCTGCCTCAAATAGATGAAACTTAACCAAATTACGGAAAACACAGATCTCAGTTGGATCTGCTTGAGTCTTCCTGAACCTATACTTTTAACAACGTTTAACAAAGTGTGGTCCTATGACCACCTACTACACAAACACTTCAGTCACTTGTAAAATGCAGATGGCTAGACCCCATCTAGTGAATGAAAATATCCAGATAATGTGCCCCAAGAATCTGAATGTTCAACAAGTTCCCCCAAGTGTTTCTAACACCCCCTGTGGTTTAAGAAATCCTGTTAGAAATTTAGGCTGGAAAAGCTCAAAGTCCAGAATTCAGGCTCAAAGGAAAAATCCTACAAAATTCATTTGACGTTTATTTGGAAAGAGTATTTTGTTTTTGTTTTTTTTGTTTTGTTTTGTTTTGTTTTGTTTTGTTTTTGAGACAGAGTCTCACTGTGTTGCCCGGACTAGAGTGCCATGGCGTCATCCTAGCTCACAGCAACCTCAAACTCCTGGGCTCAAGCGATCCTCCTGCCTCAGCCTCCCAAGTAGCTGGAACTACAGGCATGCACCACCATGCCCAGCTAATTTTTTTTCTATATATTTTTTTAGTTGTCCAATTAATTTCTTTCTAATTTTAGTAGAGACGGGGTCTCGCTCTTGCTCAGGCTGGTCTCAAACTCCTGAGCTCAAACAATCCACCCGCCTCGGCCTCCCAGAGTGCTAGGATTACAGGCGTGAGCCACTGCGCCTGGCCTAGAGTATGTAGTTTTGAGCTATGGTAAATTGGGACCTCAGTTGATTTTCTTAATCTATACAATCTTATTTATAATACATTAAAAATTATCTTAAAATTATTATTTTGACTAAAAAATTAAAACCAAAAAGACAATACACAAATTAATAGGCAATTTTAAACAATTCTTTTTATTTTTATTGGCTAGACCCCCCTCAAGAATGAATGTTTGGGTTACTCCAGCAGTTGAGGCACCAAGACCCACCAAGGTGAAAGCTGAAGGTGGAAGAATTTAGAAGGGACAGTGGAGGAGGGAGAGGATGAGGCCCAGCTGAGGCCCTGAGAGCAGGTGCAGTGGTGGGGGCTGTGTTCATCCCACTCGCCTCCCCCTTCTGAATTTCCCCTCAGTGAGAGAGGCCCGTAGGGATCTTAGAGGTTCTCCTGAATATGTGTAGTGCAAAAGTGGGGCCACGGAGGCCAGGAAATGGTGCTTCTCACATTTCCTACTGTGGCTATATTAGGGTACTCCAGAGAAACAACCAATAGAATGTATGTGCATGTGCATATATTAAGATAACATAAACAGATTTATTATAAGGAATTGGCTCATGCTATTGTGGAGGCTGGCAAGTCTGAAGATCTGCCAGGTGAGTCAGTAAGCTGGAGACCCGGGAGAGCCGAAAGTATAGTTGTAGTCCACGGGCTATCAGGCTCAAGATCCAGGAAAAGTCTGTTTCACTTTGAGTCAAAAGGCAGGGAAAAGCCAGTGTCCCCAGTGCAAAGGTAGTCAGGCAGGAGGAAGTCTCTCTTACTTGGGAGAGGTTTAGCATTTTTTGTTCTTTTCATATCTTCAACTGATGGGATGAGGCCCACCCACATTAGGGAGGGCAATCTGCTTTACTCAGCCTACCGATTTACATGTTAGTTTCATCCAGAAACACCCTCACAGAAACACTCAGAGTAATGTTTGACCAAGTATCTGGGTACCCTGTGGCCCAGTACAGTTGACATAAAATTAACCACCATGGTGGGTATGGTAACTGACCGATAGCCTCACCCTTTGAGTGAGTGCTTTCTTAAATTTTGTACCTTAGGCACCCTGCTTGCCATACTAGTTTTCTATGGCTGCTGTAACAAATTGCCACAAACTTAGTGGCTTAACATAGATTTATTATTTTGCATTTCTAGTTTAGACATTCAAAATGGGTCTCACTGGGCTAAAATCGAAGTGTTGGCAGGGGTGTTTTCCTTTTGGAGGCTCTAGAGGGGAATCCGTTTCCCTGGCCTTCCTAGCTGTTCGGGGCTATTCACGCTCCTTGGCTTGTGACCCTCTTTGTCCACCTTCAAAGTCAACAATGTTGGACTGAGTCCTCACACTGCCATTTCTCTGGTTCTCTCTTCCAATTTCCTCTTCTACTTTTCACAGAGCCTTGTGATTACATCAGGCACAGCCGGATAAGCCAGGGTAATCTCCCCGTCTGTAGTCAGTTGGCAGCAACCTTAATTCCCCTTAGCCACAGAACCTAACGTTTTCACAGGTTCTGGGCCATAGGATGTAGGCATCTTCAGGAGAAGTGGGGATGTTATTCTGCCTACCACACCTACCTCACCGTTGTCCTAGTCCCTACCCTTCGTAGCAGGGATAGCAAGTCAGGCCCATTTCTGGGAGACGATGGCCTTTTGTGATTAATGGCTTTGGATAGAGCACTCCCCATCAGCCCTGCTGTAATTTACTTAGAATGGCATGCCAGTCTAAGACATCTCCTATTCCACCTTCTTTTCTTCCTCCCTTTTTCCACAGTGGTCAGCCCTACATCATGGTTGACAGCTCTCCAAGCCATCTCCAATGCCCTTCCCATTTTCCCTCACAGGATTTTCTCCCCCCAAAAATCTTTTGCATGTAGTATTAGTTTCCTATCACTGCTGAAACAAATTACCACAGATTTAGTGGCTTAAAACAACATAAATTTATTATCTTGTAGTTCTGGAGGTCAGAAGTTTAAAATGGGTTGGCAGGGCTACATTCCTTCTGGAGAATGTAGGGGAGAGTCTGATTTCCAGATTTTAGAGGCTTCCTGCCTCCCTGCGCCTCTTGGTACAGCATTACTCTAACTTCTATTTTTCTGTCTCCTGCTCATGTCTCCTTCTCTGGCTCTGACCCTTGTGATTATATTATGCCCATCCAGATAACCCAGGATAATCTCCTTACCTCAAGATCCTTAATTTACAGTTGCAAAAGACTCTTTCATCACATAAGGTAACATTCACAGGTTCCTGGGATTAGGATGTGGACACATTTAGGGACCATTCTAACTACCACGTGTCTGATTTCATTTTGGTGTCTACTTTTTGAAGGACTCAAACTTGCACAGTCACTTGAGCTAAAAATGCCCTCCTGTGAGCTTCTGTAGTACTCCCTAAATAGCACTTACACAATTCTAATTACTTCTGTGTTATAGATTGTGTACTCTTTCACAATATTGTTTTATTCACTAAGTATATTCCTAATGTTTAGCAAAAGTGTCTAGCATAATGTAGATGTTTAAGAAATAATTCTTCTCTGAAGTATATGAGTTAAAAAAGACTTTTGGAAAGAAAACTTGAGAGATTTCCATGATAGGCAATTTTTAATTCTTTGCTTGTCATAGTATTGCCATTAAAAATTTAATGAGGCAAAAGGATTTGAGAACCAAATACTGTACTTTATATAAATAGAACCAATTCTCAGAAGTCTCTGGTTTAAATCCTATGTTGATTTAGCTAGCTAGACTATATTTTATGCAATTTCTGTAATTTTATACAGTTTTCTGAGTTTGGTGTCATTAAACAAACCCTTTTCACAGTTTTTTGAGTAATTTAGAAAGTCACTACAATGTAGGAGATGCTTCAGTAATTAATATGAAATATGTTCTTTATTATTTTTGTGTAAAAAGATGCAATAGCAGATAATGTTAAAATTAATAAAAGTTCCATAAGGCCTAGGGGATTGCAGACTGTTAAATCTAGAAATATAACTAGAACTGAAGAGTACAAATATATTCATAACAAAAGGCTAAACAGGCCAGGATCCATGGCTGACACCTGTAATCCCAGAGCTCTAGGAGGCCAAGGCAAGAGGATCACTTGAGCCGAGGAGTTTGAGGCTACAGTGAGCTTCGGGTGCACCACTGCACTCCAGCCTGGGTGACACAGTGAGACCCTGTCTCTAAAAAGAAAACAAAAACAAAAACGCTAAATATTGTTAACTACAAATAGAGAACCTGGAGACTGGCTAGACTGGGATAATTCAGAGTGTGACAAAGGTTGGAGAAGTCAGAGAAATATGAATTGGAGTGATATATTGAAAAAGGTAAAAGCTGAGAAACAAAACTCTGCTAATGAATATAAACTGAATATGTATTTCTGGGCTTGTTCTCTAAGGTTCATAAACAAAAACACATTTACATCACATGTGTTTATTTTTCATTTTAATCAAAACAAAATGGTTCTAACAAGATGAAGTTTGGTTGCTGACTTCTATCACACAAAAAGAGAGATCTCCAAACCATTTTGTTAATGGCGAAATGATATTCTGATGGTTGGCCTCACATATCAGTCTGACCTGTTTAACATTTGGATAATATCATAAATGAACGAACATTTTTCAATATCCTGTTTTAATCTTTTTTTTGGCTGCATTTTACGCATTTCATAATCTGGAGTTGTATCACATATATGAACTAAGCCTGCTGAAACCATTCGAGGACTTGAAAATTTTCCAGTGTAGTTTTCTTGTCGTTTGTTAACCTCCGGTGCAGTATATGGTCTTGCAGAGCGTTTCGTATGATTATGGCAATCATCTGGGCTCTTTCCTAAAAGCCTTGCTCTTGATTTTACTTTTTTAAGATGATTAAATGAAGTCACACTTAAATCCTCGAATTTATCCGAACAATCCTAAATATTAAAAGATCAGATTGGTAAGTTAGGTTTCTTAGAAGTAGATTTTAAATTTATAAGGACTAAAATTTATAATAGCAATAGTTAAAGACAAAGAATGAAAGCAACAAATGTTTCTTAGGCAGTCCCCAAATTCAAACTTTACACCTAATGCCTCCCTAGATACTACCTTAAAAACCATGCTTTTAAAAAATCTTACTGTCTCAAAGTATGTTATTTCAAAAGAGATGGAAGCTATGGAGCTGAAAAGCAGAAAAATTTAAGGGAGCTGTCCTTAGGGGCCAGACTCCTGCCAAAAGCTGGCCAACCTACTTAGTAATTTCTCTCCACCAAAATATCTCTCCCCTAACCCCAAATATGAATTATTAACTCTTATATTTTACTTTTTATATCACCCAAACTTTGATCTTTCATTCTTTAAAAATTAATTTAATAAATATAGGCTGGATATGGCGGCTCACGCCTGTAACCCTAGCACTCTTCCAGGTCAAGGCAGGAGGATCACTCGAGCTCAGGAGTTCAAGACCAGCCTGAACAACAGCGAGACCCCATCTCTACTAAAAATAGAAAACATTAGCTGGGTGTGGTGGCATGCGCCTGTAGTCCCAACTACTTGGGAGGCTGAGGCAGGAGGATTGCTTGAGCCAGGAGTTTGAGGTTGCAGTGAGCTATAATGACACCACTATTCTCTAACCCAAGTGACAGAAAAAAATCTTTAAAAAGATTTTTTTTAATTTAATAAATATCTTCTTTTATATATATGTGTGTGTATATATATATACACATATGGAGAAAGAGAGAGGGAGTGTGCGTAACATCCAAGAATATGGTTGTCATGTTTACATTAAAAATAATACACATTTTCATGTGCACACCAGGAGTAAACCAATAAAACATTCAGAAAAATAATAGAAAAGATATATACCAAAATAATAAAAAACGTTCTTTTTTCAAATTTTCTATAATATGGCTGTATTTTATAAATATAATAATCTATAAGTACCCCTAAAAGGGTATAGATCTATTAGTCATCCTCAAATTAGTATAAACTAGTTTCCTCAGAAGTTTGAGCAGTTTATCCCTTAACACTTTGCAAAGATGGCCATGCCAAGGGAAGGGGCTGCTTTGATTTTGAGACAAGATGGCAGTAGATTAATATAATTGGGGGGTTCAGGGAACATTGGGCAGGACTAATAATTAGGGCAGCCAGAAAAATATTTCCCAAAAAGAAGGTTTAAAGAGTCTAAGAACAAATTCTACCTATTTTACATTTTTGCCTGGGTGTGGAGAAGGCAAGGAAATATTCTTCCTCTTCCCTGTTATGTACATGGAGCAAATAGATAAGCCACATAAAGAAAATTTCTGCTATGTTAATGAATAATACATAATTTTTTCTTCACAGTTGATATAAGTGATTACCGGAGTGCCAATGGAAGGGCATGGAGCCCCACACCACTGGTTACTTTTCTGGGTGCTCCTACAACTCAATTTCTCTCTTTTCTGTTTTGATTCCTTTGGGAAATTTCTGGATTTTAGAATATCAGATGAGTAAGTCCTTCTGATCATCTGACAAAAACCCTCTTACCACTCAATTCACTGTCAACTTTATTAGAGAGAAAACTTTAGTAACAGTTGGTTAACAGAGGGAAATAAAGAGAACTCTGTCTCTCTTGCCCATTTTTGGGATAAGAGTTCTGAGATCCTACATGATCTTTTACCGTTTAACCTAAACACAATTTCTTGGGCTTGTTCTCTAAGGTTCATAAACAAAATTTTCTTGTGTTTATGTTAGATGATATAATTTATTTAAATAAATGGATACTTATTTTGCTTTTGTTTGAAAAGCAATGTTAAAGATTCCATTTGTCTAAATGAACTTTAGAAAGTTCTCTCTAAAAACTATGAACCCACCTTCTATTTTTTTCCTAGTGTATACACATACATGCATACATATACACACTTGCTCAACACTAAATTACTGAATTTAGGAAACTCCAAATTGAGAGTATAACCCATACTGATAATTATACTCTGCCACTATACAGCTAATATAATATTTATCTATATAATATATAGTTATATAATATTTACCCTGTTACTATAAAGCCAATAATTTGCTTTACTGTGGAAAACAAATTCAAAGCAACTATCTGAAATTAGATTTATTTTCCCATTTAAAGGTAGAATTATACAACATCAAATTATCAATTTAATATCAATTTTAGAACTCAGGAATTCTGCCAATAGGTTAGTCTGCCAATAGAGGTCATGCCTATTATGCATACTAATAAAGAAGACCAGTAGTTCAAAAAATAATGTCTCTTCCATTCCTAGTTTTAACTTTGCTTTAGAATGCTTTGTATAAAACCTAGCAGCATATTTACCTTTCTAATTGTTTTATGTTAATATTAAAAATAAATTTGAATTCCAAAGTTTCTCAGCACATGATATAGCAGAGGGGTGGTGATGAAAGAAGAAAAGACTAAGAAGTTAAATTAAAATTGTGAAATTCAGGCCGGGCGTTGTGGCTCATGCCTGTAATCCTAGCACTCTGGGAGGCCATGGCGAGCAGATTGTTTGAGCTCAGGAGTTCGAGACCAGCCTGAGCAAGAGCGAGACCCCGTCTCTACTAAAAATAGAAAGAAATTATCTGGACAACTAAAAATATATATGTATAGAAAAAATTAGCCGGGCATGGTGGTGCATGCCTGT
>CAUYSK010035673.1:0-26803 GCA_963575035.1 Avahi laniger
TAATCATTCATTTTTGCTTTTTTCTTTTAAATTAATAACATATATAAAATTGTTTTGTTATTGTTTTTCCTATTACTATAGTAAGAAGGACAAAATCACTGAGCACTCCAATCCCTGTGGGCTTTCATCTTCTACTGATGCCCCCTGTTGCAGAATCTAGTTGGCATCCGTATTTGGGAGAGCCTGGGAATTCAGAGGGAGGCCCTGCCAAATAGAGAAAGAACAAGGGAAGGGTGAAGAATGGATCAGAGCACAAATAGGTCTAGGACTGGCATACCATGTACACAGATTAAATGAGAATCATTATTGAAAAATAGCTGAAAAAATGTTTCATAAAAATAATCATCATTCATTCATGATAAAAAGATATATATATTTTTTTTTAAGAAATTTTTTTGGAGAAAGGATCTTGCTCTGGTGCTTAGGCTAGAGTACAATGGCGTGATCGGAGCTTGCTGAAGCCTCAACTCTTGGGCTCAACTGATCTCCTTGCCTCGGTCCCCTGAGAAGCTGGGACTACAGGCACATGCCACCACACTAGGGGACTTTTTTCCATTTTTTTTAAGAATCAGAATTTTGCTGTGTTGCCCAGTCTGCTCTCCAACTCCAGGCCTCAAGGGATCTTACCACCTCAGCCTCCCGAGTAGCTGAGATTACATGCATGAACCAACGCATCCAGCAAGGATATTTTCTTAAACTAGATCAGGGCCATCTAGAAAAAACATTACAGTAAAAATTACACTTCATTTGAAAACACTGAAAAATTGTACATTAAAATTGGGCGGTAGGCAAAGATGCCTGCTAGCACCACTTTTATTCTTCATTTTAACGAAGATAAGGAAGCAATGGGAAACAGGTAATGAAAGAGATAGGAACTGAAAAATAAGAAACAATGTTGGTATCATTAAACATGAATAGAATGTATGTGAGAAAAATCTACTGAAGAATAATTATCAGAGCCATAATCTCATTTTAAAAATTTGCTCGTTATAAGAGCAATATAGAAACACGCCCTTTTTTCTGTAGAAGTGGACAGTGCAACAATGAAATTAAATAAAAATAATGTATAGATGATCATTATAAATAATTTATGCTTAAAAATCTACATAATAGTAAAAGTTTAAGAACTCTATGGAAGAATTATAAAGTAATTTAGACAAATTACTGAAGATCTAAGAAATCAGAGAAATGTTACATAATGTTAGATAGGAGATTCAATATTGTAAACATGTTAATTCTCCCCATAGTTGATCTACTCTAATCCCTCCCCCACAATAAATTCATATAGGTTTTCCTTGAGAATGTCTGTGTACATCTACGAGTGTGTTTCAAGGTTGACAAGCTGCCTTTTTTTTTTTTTTTTGTACAGTGTCTCCCTCTGTTGCCTGGGCTAGAGTGCCATGGTGTCAGTGTAGCTCACAGCAACCTCAAACTCCTGGGCTCATGGGATCCTCCTACCCCAGCCTCCCAAGTAGCTGGGACTACAGGCATGGGCCACCACAATCAGCTACTTTTTTGTTTCTATGTTTAGTTGCCCAGCTAATTTTTTTGTATTTTTAATAGAGATGGCATTTGGGTCTTGCTCAGGCTGATCTTGAACTCCTGACCTCAAGCAATCCTCCTGCCTCGGGCTCCCAGAGTGCTAGGATTACAGGCATGAGCCACCGCGCCTGGCCGTGAAGAGTTATTAAAAGGAGGCTGGACAGTTTTTAATCTTAAAGTAGGACAAAATCAAATTACCTTAAATGGAAGGAACTGCTTATTGAAAGAGTGTTTACCCAACCTGGTATCACTGAAGGCTGCAGTAGAATCTCAGTCCCTGGAGGGCTTTATGAAGTCTATCGTGGATGTGAGGGTATCCCACTGTGATGTTTCAGCTGCTGATCAACCATGTGTATCCCTCCAGAAGCTTACAGCCTGTGTTGAAAAGAACTTCCTAGAAAGGGTGACATTTGGCCACAGGACCTCTTAGAATTCTTCTCTTGATTCTTTCTTTGTCTGCCCGAAAGCTCATAGTTCACTGCAACATCAAACTCCTAGGCTCAAGCAACCCTCCTTCCCTGGCCTCCCAAGTAGCATGGACAACAGGCACACACCACCATGTCCTGCTAATTTTTAAATTTTTTATAGAGATAAGGTCTTGCTATTGTACAGGCTGGTCTCAAACTCCTGGCCTCAAATGATCCTCCTGCCTCGGCCTCCCAAAGTGCTAGGATTACAGGTGTGAGCCACCATGCCCAGTCCTGATTCTTTGAAATTAGATAACTGGAAAATTCTTTGAAATATATTTCAGTTTTTTTTTTAAACAAAATGATAAATGGCAGACATTGTTGATTGTCCACTTGTAGCATATGTTGTGGGTGTCCTGCACGCACCCCCCTTGCCATTCCCATGTTCAGCACGTGCTGATAACATCTGGGAAAGTCCACCTCAGGGCTTTCCCTCCACCAGTGAGTGCCTAGGGTAGTAATGCCTCCTTACCGGGATGGATCTATAATCTGGGTACGAGTTTGTTGTTCCTGCTCACGGAGCCAGCACCACACACCGAGGGCTCACAGAACGTTTGATTTGCTCTCATAGGATCCTGTATAACATTGGTCTGAGACTGAGGGACGCAGTTTATGGCAGAGGAGCAACAATGAGCATATGACTATCATCCTTCCATGTATTTCACCACTAAGAAATGCTGTCTGATGGAACTGCTGGAGTCCCCTTAAAGGACCAGCAAAGGAGCCAGCTTGAGGATGATGTTCTGTTGGGGTGGGGGCTTGTCCTTCCAAACGTGGCACATGGTACTTTGAGAACCAAAGGTCAAATGATATCATGTCCCCAGTAGCTAGGATACACTCCTCTGGTCCCAGCAGATGATCTATGATTGAGCTAGATTTATTAGGATAAATTCATTTGCCAGCAATTGGTTTAGGGGAATTGGGCTGAATGCGTCTTGGAAAGATGTAGCTCCTCAATAAACATAAACTGACATGTAAGGAGAAGCTGTTTTTCCTTTCCGGTTTTGGATGTGTTGTGCAAGCTCATGCTTGGAGCAGCTGTAGCCATCTTAGAACCGTGAAGGGAGAGACAACATGGAGACTGAGAATGGCAGAGGGAGAGAAGAGGTGGAAGAAGTTGGGTCCTTGATGACACCATAGAGCCTTTGAAGCAGCCCAGGAACTGCTTCCTCTGGACATTTTGTTAAGTGAGATATCAGACGGTTTTATTGTTTAAGCCATTTTTAGTGCAAAATGGGTAATTTTAGATGATACCCGTGGCAGATATTGCTAGTTAAGCTTTCCTGCATTTCTCCCTTCCCATGGCTTCCTCTGTGCTGACGGAGCCTACCTTCCATTCCAGAGGCTGAAAGCTCCTCTCTAACACTTTCCCAGCCTCCCTTGCAGCAAGGATATGGATGCATGACCCAATACTGGCCAATGGGATTTATGGAGTGGTCTGTTGTGAGCCTCCTGAGAAAGGGTTTCCTCCTTAATACAAAGTGGTATTTAAGGAATATCCCCCCATTTTTTGGTCAAATGTTGTTGTGTCTTCATGTGACACTTGAAACTGTGGCTGCCATCTGTGACTAGGAGTGGACGGCCTAAGGATGAAGCTAGTATACTAAGAATGACAGAGTGAGAGATGGGAAAAGCCCATGTCCTCAGCTGAACTGATCTTGGATTTTCCCTGCCTCTTGAGTTCTCTTTACGTGAGATAAGAAATATCATTCATTTTTAAAGTTTTTTTTTGTCGTGTTCTACTCCTTGAAGCCAGAGTCATCTTAACTCATGAACATAAGTATTATATACCACCTTAATTCCTGCCCTCTGTCCCCCAAATCCACCATAAGTGAAAGAATAAAAAAATTTCTGTTAAAATTTAAACATCAGCTGATCATCGTATTATATTACGATGCTTATGGAAAATGCTAGTGGTATTTTAGGATATAGTCACAGACTATTTCTGTAACTCTTCATGTGAAACAGATCGTTAGGTATTCAAGAAAACAACAAAGACATCTCCCTTCAATGTTCCTGTGATTTGGAGAAATAACAAAACTATAAAAGGGACTGCCATGCTCCTATAGATGTTTTCATTCAAGTTGGACATTATAGTTTCTGAACTGAATTTTAATAAAAAGAAAGAAGATATAGCCCAATTCCATAACTCTGAAAAGCTATCAATAAAAATGTACTGAAAACCTTGTAAAAAGAAAATCAACTGTACATGTGTTTTTTTTAATTTAAAAAACAAAAACCTTAGAGAGTAAAAATACTACAGGCATATCTTATTTTATTGCACTTAATTTTATTGTGCTTTGCAGATACTGTGTTTTTTACAAATTGAAGATTTGTGGCAACCCTGCATTGAGCAAATCTTATGAGCACCATTTTTTCAGCAGTGTGTACTCACTTTGTGTCTCTGTGTCAAATTTTGGTAATTCTTGTAATATTTCAAACTCTTTCATTGTTATTATATCTGTTATGGTGATCTGTGATCAGCGATCTTTGATGTTACTATACTAATTATTTTGGGGCACCAGGAACCAAGCCTATGGGGTAAGACGGTAAACTTAATTGATAAATGATGTGTGTTCTAACTACTCCACTGATTGGTCATTCCCCTGTCTCTCCCTCTTTCTCTCTCCTTGGGCCTCCCTATTGCCTGAAATACAGCAATATTGAAATTAGGCCAGTTAATAACCCTACAATGTCCTGTAAGTGTTCAAGAGAAAGAGCCACATATCTCTCACTTTATATCAAAAACTAGAAATGATTAAGCTTACTGAGGAAGGCATAGTTGAAAGCTAAGATGGGCTGGAAGCTAGGCCTCTTGTGCCAAACATTTAGACAAGTCGCAAATGCAAAGGAAAAGTTCTTGAAGGAAATTAAAAGTACTACTCCAGCGAACACACAAATGATAAAGTGGAACAGCCTATTGCTGATAGGGAGAAAGTCTGAGTGGTCTGGATAGAGGATCAAATCAGCCACAGCTTTCTCTCAAGCCAAAATCTAATCCAGAGCAAGGCCCTAACTCTACAATTCTATGAAGGCTGAGTGAGGTGAGGAAACTGCAGAAGAAGAGTTTGATGCTAGCACAGTTTGGTTCATGACGTTTAAGGAAAGAAGCCATCTTCATAACATGAAAGTGCAAGATGAAGCAGCAAATGCTGATGTAGAAGCTGCAGCAGTTATCCAAAAGATCTAGCTAAAATCATTGATAAACGTGGCTACACTAAACAACAGATTTTCAATGTAAACAAAATAGTCTTCTATTGGAAGACGGTGCCTACTAGGACTTTCATTACTAGGGAAAAGTCAATCCCTGATTTCAAAGCTTCAAAGAACAGGCTGGCTCTTTTATTGGGGTCTAACGCAGCTGGTGACTTTAAGTTGAAGCCAATGCCCATTTACCATTCTGAAAATCCTAGGGCCCTTAAGAATTATGCTAAATATACTCTGCCTGTGCTCTATAAACAGAACAGCGAAGCCTGGATGACAGCACATCTGTTTACAGCACAGTTTGCTAAATATTTTAAGCCCACTGTTGAGACTTGCCACTCAGAAAATAAGATTCCTTTCCAAATATTACTGCTCATTGACAATGTATCTGGTCATCCAAGAGCGCTGATGGAGCTGTACAAGGAAATGGATGTTCTCTCACCTGCTAACACAATATCTATTTTGTAGCCCATGCATCAAGAAATAATTTCAACTTTCAACTTCTTATTTTTAAAGAAATTTTGTAAGGCTATAGCTGCTGTAGATAATGATTCCTCTGATGGATGTGGGCAAAATAAAATAAAAACCTTTTGGAAAGGATTCAGTATTCTAGATGCCATTAAGAATATTCATGACCCATGGGAAGAGGTCAAAATATCAACATTAACAGGAGTTTTAAAGAAGTTGATCCCAACCCTCTTTGATGACTTTGAGTGTCAAGACTTCAATGGAGGAAGTCACTTCAGATGTATTGGAAATAGAAGGAGAACTAGAATTAGAAGTGGAGCTTGAAGATGGGACTGAATTGCTGCAATCTCATGATAAAACTTGAATGGATAAAGAGTTGCTTCTTACGGATGAGCAAAGAAAGTGGTTTCTCAAGATGGAATCTATTCCTAGTAAAGATGCTGTGAACATTATTGAAATGACAACAAAGGATTTAGATTATTACAAAAAACTTAGTGGATAAAGCAGTGGCAGGGTTTGAGAGGATTGATTCCAGTTTTGAAAGAAGTTCTACTGTGGCTAAAATGCTGTCAAACAGTATTGCATGGTTTGGCATATGTAAAGAAAAAGAAAAAAACCTAGCATTTCGTTTTACAAGGAAATCTTTGGTAAAAGGAAGAGTCAATTTATGTAGCAAACATCATTGTTATGTTATTGTAAGAAACTGCCACAGCAACCCCAACCTTTAACAACCACCACCTTGATCAGTCAGCAGCCATCAACACTGAGGCAAGACCCTCCACCAGCAAAAAGATTACCATTCACTGAAGGCTTAGATGGTATGTTACCGTATTTTAGCAATAACGTATTTTTAAATCAAGATACGTACTTTTTGAAGACATAATGCTAAAGCACACTTAATAGACTATGGTATAGTGTATATACAATTTTGATAAGCACTGGAAACAAAAAAATTCATGTGACTTGCTTTATTGCTTCAATCTGGAACCAAACTTGCAATATCTCCGAAGTATGACTGTACATTTCTGTTTAGCTTAAGAGTTAAACAGGAGAATTTACAATTTTAATTTCCAGGAATATTTTCTTTTAAATATAAATCCATGTCCATAACATATAACATATATTCCATAATATAGAAAGACATAACGAAGAAAGATGTTGCTGGAATTCTACTAGCCTGTTTTAGACTTATTGATGGAAAAAAGAGTTCAATATTAGTTTTCCTCTATTGGAAGTTACTCAGTTTTTCTAGAGGCTTTTTGGGGTTCCGGAACTACCACTTCTAAAGCATGCTTCCCTCTGCATAGCCGTGAAGGTCTTTTCAGACAAGGAATTCTACATTCCACTTATCTTCAAGGTGTATTCTTTGATAACATTTCGACAGATTAACCAGCAATTGAAATACCATATCTCGTGGGAGAACAGGTTGCCTGAGTCAAGTATCCATTCCTTGAGGTAACTAAATTGGCCTGTGCCCAAGGTGAGTGAGCTTTCTTTGTTCTGTGCATCATTGCTCCACCTAGTTCAAGTTCTGGCAGCTTCGTGATTTTGAGATTCTCTCCAGAAATGAGTCCCTGCTTTTAGCTTGAGGCTGGCTCATGCGGGCAACCTTTCACCTACTTAAGGAAAAGTTCAAAATAAGCAGTATGTTGGATTAAAAAATAAAAGAGCCCAACCCTGTAACTACTAGGATAATAAAAGTCTTCTTTCTTATAGTGCACAGTAGTTGTTATTTTAGTCATTTGTGTTTTGGTGTGTGCGTGTGTTTATGTTTTGTTTGCTTGTGGGGAGACGGTCTACCTGCGTGAGGTGGCTTTTTTCCCTCGTGCAGTGTCCAAAGTGAGATACAATGGCAAACTCTTTAAAATACACAAACACTTTAGCTACATAAGAAGAACGTTCAAAAACAACAATTTGGAGTAAACTTTATTTTTTGAGAAGAAATATCAGTTTTGTATAGTGAATGCATTTAGGGGAAAATGGGTTATACGCTGGGTGAAGTGAGGCCAAAATGAGAAATAATAATGGACGTACTTGGAGTTCTTGAGCCTCTTCCTGTCCCAGCCATTTCCAAGAGTCATTTTATTTTGCAAGATTTGACAGAAATTTGTGCAAGAACAGAGCTAATCTAATCCAGTTAAAAATGAAAACGAATATGCATATAATTTCATAATCTATATTGAGATTTATACATTACAGCAATAGCAGTGCGTTTGCACTTCTCTTTTTCAGGGGCTGGGGGTGGTCTTTCCTCCTAGAGGGACGGCCCCCCTGTAGACCCTACTGGAGTGGCCTCTCCTCCTCCCACGTTGCTGTCGCAGATCCTTGCTCCCCTCCCCCACCGGCCGCAGTCCGTCCCTCCCCGCCGACCCGTCCCCGCCCCGCGCCGGCTGCGGCCAAGTCCTGGCCGCCGCGGCTCCGCGGAATGACCCGTAGTAACCCCGCCCCGCCCCCGGCCGCCAGCGCCGCGCTCCCCGGCCCGAATTCGATAGGCCCAGCCCCGCACGCGCCACCGCCCGCGGGCCAATGGGCGGCGTCCTCTCTGCATATGCAACGAGTGCCGGCCGGGGGTACGCGTCCCGGGCGGTTCGGCTCAACAGACGCTGGCCTGCCGGCGCCGGGGAGCGACGCTGCTGTTGCCCGGGCGGACGCGGCAGCAGACGGTCGTCCCCTCGCAGTGCGACCCCGACGGCTGCGCCAGGGTCCCCAGGAAGCGGCGCGGGGCGTGAATGCTCTGGGGCTCAGCCAGGCCTGCGTGGGCCCGAGGTCGGAGGAACCCGGGTCCCGGCGTCGCGGTGAGTGTGGCGCCCGTTGTGGGAGCGGCGGGGGCCGGTTGGCGGCGCGGCCTCCGCGTGCGGCTCGGCTGGGCCTGAGGGTCGCCCCGGCCTGGGGGAGGGCCGCGGCCAGCCTCGGGGCCCGGGTCCCCAGCGTCGCCGCTCAAGGTGGCCCCGAGGGGGTGTGCGCAGGGGGCCCCCTGCGCTGGGAGAAGCAGTAGGCAGGGTGGGAGGTGTCCGCGGTGGATCAGGGGAGCCGGCTGACGTGGGGCCTCGGCCGCAGGGCCCACGCGAGCCGGGGGCCCGCAGCCCGAGCGGCGTGGGGCGGTGCTAGCGCCGCGCTGTCCCGGGGAGGAAGGATGCACCGGGTCCCTCCGGGCGCTTTGGGGGGGGACCGGCCACTGTAATTGGATGGGCTCTGCCGCGGCCGGAGCAGTGAGGTGTCCGTGGGAGGGAAACCCAGTCCTGCGATTTCGGAAAAACCGTGCTTGGAGGGGCAGGAGTGTCTGTTGCTGCATGGTGTGAGAAGAAATTGGGTGTGTGAGGTCGGTCGACCTTAGTTACATGTTCTGGACAATGTCTATGGTGGTGGGATTGGGATTTAGACTGATGTCTGGGGTTTAGAGTTTGTAAATTTGTTTTTCCCTAAGTGCGTTTTAATTAGACGTTAGTAATAGGATGTATAACACTTAGGGAGTGCTTACTACCGACAATCCTGTGGGGTAGGTATTATCAGGCCCGTTTCACATACGAGGAGCCGGAGGCACAGATTTAACTGATTTGCCTAGGGAGTCTGGTATTAGAAAATGAGCTCCAAGCTATTGTATATAAGGCCTCTCAAAAATAGAAAGAGTGGAACGTCTTTAAAATTATATATAGAAGCTAGAGAGGGAATAGGCTTTGTGCGTGAGATTATAGCTGAATAAAATGACAAACAGCTGGCATTTATTGAGCCTTTATTAGAAGTCACGACACTGTTCTAATATGCACATTGTCTTTACACTGTTAACAGTCCTCTAGGGTGGAGGTTATTCCCATTTTACAGCAGGAGAAACTGCAGTTCGAACATGTTAACTTGCCTCAGATCTCAGCTAGTAAGACAAGAAGCTGGGATTCAGACAGACCTATCTAAATCCTGAGCTCTTACATCTTACCACTATATTATGCTGCCTCTCTTCGGTGGCTGGCTGAATAGTTTTCACAGTGGATTTTAGTCTGGGTGGCCAGGAGAGCCGTGGTTTGATGTTTCCTTCTTTCATAATCATCACATCCTATCATGTATCTTCATATTAGTTCCCAGAGTTAAGGGTACTGCTGAGTTGCTCCTGAAAGTGTCTTAGAAGGTAGTTATAGGGGAGAGGTGGTATGACATGGAGTCTGTTGCACAGACTTTATTCTTTTGTTTTCTGTGCGGTTCTTATACTTAAGGATGAGTAAGGCTTCTCTTATTACTGTGGCATGCATTTTCTCTTTAGACTTTTCCTGGTTTCTCTCTTCTTTTTTTTTTTTTTCCTTGTGAGACAGGGTCTCGCTCTGGCTCTGTTCCCAGGGCTAGAATGCAGTGGTGTCATCATAGTTCACAGCAACCTCAAACTCCTGGGTTCAAACTCCTGATCCTCCTGTATCAGCCTTCTGAGTAGCTGGGACTATAGGCATGTGCCAGTGTGCCCGGCTAATTTTTCTATTTTTTGTAGAGATGAGGTTTGGTTCTTACTCAGGCTGGTTTCGAACTCTTAGCCTCAAGCAATCTTTCCTCCTCGTCCTCCCAAAATGCTGGGATTACAGGCATGAGCCATTGTGCCCAGCACCTGATTTCTCTTTTCTATAAAAAGTGTTGATTCTGTAGCATGACAGTGTTGTTGGATATAGAGCAGAATGGTCCATTGGACCTAAGGGTCAAGGTGACAAGTCACTTACTATCTTTGGATCTCAGTTTCTGGATTTGTAAGATATTTGGCCTGGGTGACTTGAAGCTCAAATATTCTGTGAGTCTAAAATGTCTTCCTTGAAGGAAGAGAGGAAAGATGGGAAAAAATGAAGGATGAACAAATTATAAGGGTTTCTACTTTGGGGCCAGGGGATGTGGTGGAGAATGCTGGGAATATAGCAGTGAATAGAATTGTTGTAATCCCTGCCCTTATGGAGGAAACAGACAAGAAGCAAATGGTCATACAGATAAACATATAATTACACGTTTTGATATGTGCAATGAATGAAAAGTATTTTTTGAATGAAGATTATAAGCAGGATTGTGATTTAGTTAGAAATCTAGTCTAGGGAGCTTTTTTGAATTGATGTGATGAGATTTTTACTAGATGACAATCTTGAATGCTGAGGCCATAATTAAATGTGTATAATGCAAGAGTTTGAGAACTTTTGAGCAACAATAATTCTTTTCAGTTCACGGTGTCTGTTCCTACCCAGAATGTCACTCCAGCTCACAGTGCAAGACATGGAAATGAGATTAGGGAAGTTTTTCAAAGCAGTCAATCTGTCTGCCTTCAGGGTACTTAAAGCTTAAATATTCCTGTAATACTTGTGTGTTCCCCTCTCAAGATGAACAGTTGGGAAGCAAGATTCTCATGTGACATTTGGTCTTGAAGATAGAATTATAATTTTTTTTTTTTTTTTGGAAAGCTAAACCAAAGGTGACAGGCTTTGTAAATTTCAGATAAGCAGTATAATAATTATCAAAACTATATCCATTGTAGTTTACACTTTACAGGGTGATTTAACATAAAATTCTCACCTCTTAGAACATTGTTTTTTGATGGCCGGATTGGGAAATATAAACTGTTAAATCCATACATACTTCAGTTGAACATGTATGAAGCTAATACAAATAATTCTTTGCAATATATTTACTGAATGCCATCTGCATGCAAAGCACTGTCCTAGGTTTACCATGTTGAATAAATAAAAAGATTGGCAGTCTTTGCTTTCAAGGAGATTTAAGTCCAATGAATACTAATATTCAAATTTAAGTTTTTTTCTTTTTTCAAAGTACCGTCATATGTTGGCTCATTTGATCCTCCTAAGATCCTTACATAATGAGTCGGAAATATTGAGAAAATGAAGATTTTAGAGATAAAATTGTGAGGACGTGATAAATAGTGTATGGGGTGGGAAAAGATAGTGTCAAGTACTAGGTTTCAGACTCATGCAACCGAAGGACTGTATGTGCTATTCACTGAGCCGGGGCTTACTGGGAGAGAACTAGGTTTTGTATACGGAGAGAGCATGGCTTTAGTTTAGGAAATGTTCCTTTGGAGCTGACTTTGAGACCTCTGTTGAGATATTGGTTTAGTGCTCAGAATCAGAGTGGACATTTCCGTTTTGGAGCCCTCAGTTTAGAGGTGAGAGCTGAAACCATAGGCATGGGTGAGATTGCCTGTGGAGAGACTGAAATCAGAACAGATGGAGCTGGGTAGAGGAGTTTGAGCTTGCAAAGGAGACAGGAGGAGTGGCCAGGAAAGTGAGAGGACAGCCGGAAGCAGCTGTCCCTGCAGGAGGAAGCGGTTTATACTCTGAAATGCTCCTGTGAGAGGAGAATTGAGAATAGTCCATTAGATTCGGTAACATGAAAGTCGTGAAGGTCATTGGTGGTGTTTGAAAGAGATGCTGATCTGATGGCAGTGGTGGAAATGGGGAGGAGACAGCAAATACAGGTTGCTTAAACTCTTGTTCCCAAGAGTTTTGATGTCAGCGTGTTTAAGTGCTGATGGGAAGGCTCAGTGGAGAGGGAGAAGTTGAATGCAGACTAAAAGAGGGTTTGTGCAAAGTTCCTGAGAGGATGGGAGCAGATGGGATCCAGAGCACAAGTGAGGCTTGTGTTTTAGCTGGGAGGAGGGACACCCGTTCTGGGGTAACAGAAGACAGGCCTGTAACTTACCATGGAGCCCTAAGCACATTCCAAAATTGTTAAGAACTGTTAAATTCCCAAAAATCAGCCCAGTTTTAGCTGACTCATGACATAGTCTTTTCTTTTATTTTTTTTGAGACAAGAGTCTAACTCTTTTGCCCGGGCTAGAGTGCTGTGGTGTCAGCCTCGCTCACAACAACCTGAAATTCCTGGGCTCAAGCAATCCTCCTGCGTAGCTGGGACTACAGGCATGTGCCACCATGCCCAGCTAGTTTTTTCTATATATTTTTAGTTGTCCAGCTAATTTCTTTCTATTTTTTTTGTAGAGACAGGGTCTTGCTCTTGCTCAGGCTGGTCTCGAACTCGACATGGTCTTTTAGAAAACTCCACCACGGGAGCCTTGTGTGAAATTGATTTAATATATGGTTTAGTTTTGATTTCATCCCCTCAGGGTATATGTTTTCATCTAACTTTCGATTATAGTTTATTTCTCTTCTGAAAAAGGAGACAGTGTAAACTTAAATCTTATGATTCCTTCTCTACATGCTTATTTTTGGTTTTGTAACTAAAAGCTTTCAGACTGCTTCTGTTTTCCCGACATTTTAAGTGCCTTAATTCTTCTTTTTATTTAAAGTTTTGGCTTCTGTTATTATTGGAATATGTTTACTTACATGTTTTTAATGTTTCCCATTTTGAGGGATAAAGAATTGTATGATTCAGTGGGCTCAGTTGATCTGCTAATTTTAACTTATAATAGAATTGAAGATATTTAACCTTTTGGATAAGTCACCTCCAAATACAGGCTTTTACTTGTTTGTGAAGGATATACACAGGGGCATGGGTTTATTCATTCATGTATTTATATCGTGTCTATCTAGCAAGGCACTGGGAATTTGGAAATGATTAATAGAGAGTTCCTACTCTCAAAGAGCTCACTGTTCACTAAAAGAAGGAGGTGTCTGAACAAACCTTACAGTATAGTGTAAGGGAAGAAGGCATATGAGCAGATATATTACAGTATGGTAATACTAATCAGTACATCAGTGGAAGCAGCTAGGAAATACAGAAGAATTGGAAAGTAGGTGCAGAGTAAAGGAGGAAAAAGGGGACATACAGTGGAGGTGACAGCTGAGCCAGATTTTCCAAGATGAATTAGAGTTTTGCCAGGTGAAAAGGGAGCCAGGGAATACAATGTTTTACCTTGAATTTGGACTATGTGTGTGTATGAATTGGAGATGTTATAACAGTATCAAAGAATATTGTTATTCTAGAGTCCATGTTCTTAACTCTGAGCCCTGCATCTCCTCTCTGGGGGGACAGTTGGCTCGAAGTTCATATTAACCGCCAGAGGCATAGTTGTTTCTGGAAAGGAGCTGTGATGATATTTAGCGGTAGTGTTTATGTCTGTTTTAATTACATATATTTATTGCCCCAAATAAAACCCCTGATTTTTACAGGGAAGAAAACATAAAAAATAACAAACTAAATTGAGAGAATTTAACTGAATTTTCTTCTTGTACTTCAACATGAGTATACATTCTCCTTTAACCTTTTTTCACAGGAGTCATTATCATTGCCCTTTTAGAGTTCTCTTTTGGATCAGGAATATAAAGGAATTTGGGATGCCACAAAAATGGAATGCTAATTCCATTTTCTTTTTTAAAATTTTTATTTATTTATTTATTTATTTTCTGCTATAGAGCCTTGCTTTGTTGCCCCAGCTAGGGTACAGTGGCATGATCATAGCTCACCGCAACCGTAAACTCCTGGACTTAAGCGATCCTCCTGCCTCAGCCTCCCGAGTAGCTGGGATTACAGGTGTGTGACATGACACCCAACTATTTTTTTTGTTTTTCTAATTTTAGTAGAGGTGGAGTCTCGCTCTTGCTCCGGCTGGTCTGGAACTACTGAGCTCAAGCGATCCTCCTGCCTCAGGCGTGAGCTAGCTACACGCCTGGCTGCTAATTCCATTTTCTTTTCTCTTTTAAATAAAATATAGACATGCTTTCTGTATTTCTGAACAATATTTCATAACATTTAATCCAGTTAAAGAAACTACTCCTTTGCCCTGTATCTTTCAATTAATCACTGCTCTGAATTTGATGTTTATTATTCCTATGCATTTCTATACAGTTTTACTACATGTGCGTATCCCCGAACAGTGTATTGTTTTGTATATTTTAAAATTTATATAGATGGAGCTGTGTGTATTCTTGTGCAGCATACTTTCCCCCGTCTCAGTGTGACTTATCAATGTGGTTTCATGAGTTGAATTTCAGCAATGTGGGTACATGTCGATTTACTGTGACATGGTATTACATTTTAGGGCTATACCACATTTATTTTCCCTCCGTTGGTAGACTTTTAGGTTGTTTGTATTTTTTTTTTGGTTCTTAAAAATACCGATATTATTACTGTAGTATTCTTGAGCACAAGCCTGTGTATCTAATTCCATTTCTGAAGCTGTAGTTACCCTGTGCTCTTTTTCTTTGTTCTTTACATTCTTGTCTTGGTCTTCTTCTAATTTTTTTCATTACTTGACCTAAAGTACTTTTATCTGTTATACTTACAATACAAAATTACCATGGGCGCTTTTTTCTAAGGCCGTTTTTATTTTTTTATTTTTTATTTTTTTTTGAGACAGAGTTTCTCACTCTCTTGCCCAGGCTAGAGTGCCGTGGCGTCATCCTAGCTCACAGCAACCTCAAACTCCTGGGCTCAAGCAATCTTTCTGCCTCAGCCTCCTGAGTAGCTGGGACTACAGGCATGAGCCACCATGCCCGGCTAATTTTTTCTATGTATTTTTAGTTGTCTGATTAATTTCTTTCTATTTTTAGTAGAGGTGAGGTCTTGCTATTGCTCAGGCTGGTTTCGAACTCCTGATGTTGAGCAATCCACCTGCCTTGGCCTCCCAGAGTGCTAAGATCACAGGCGTGAGCCACCACTCCTGGCCTCTAAGGCTGTTTTTAGTAACCTTTATTTTAGTTAACCTTGTTTTACTTTCTTTGTTTTTATTTATTTTTTAAATAATAAAAATATCTTGGCCGGGCGTAGTGGCTCACTCCTGTAATCCTAGCACTCTGGGAGGCCAAGGCGGGTGGATCGCTCAAGGTCAGGAGTTCAAGACCAGCCTGAGCAAGAGTGAGACCCCGTCTCTACTAAAAAATAGAAAGAAATGATCTGGACAACTAAAAATATGTATATAGAAAAAATTAGCCGGACATGGTGGCACATGCCTGTAATCCCAGCTACTCGGGAGGCTGAGGCAGAAGGATCGCTTGAGCCCAGGAGTTTGAGGTTGCTGTGAGCTAGCATGACGCCATGGCACTCTAGCCTGGGCAGTGAGACTCTGTCTCAAAAAAAAATAAATAATAAAAATACCTTAAAATATCAATGCATCTTAGCAGATATTTTGTAGATATATATTTAATATTATTTTACTGCAAATTCTATAAATGACTGTAGAGATAATTCACATGTGCCCTTTCTCTTGGGAAATGTTTCTTTGTTAAAAATCTACTTTTGATTTAGCCAGATCTGTATTTTAGTGCTTGTTTCCTTTAAGTATTTTTCTTTAAAATGTAGTGGGTAGGAACATGGACTTGGAGATAGGGTTGTTTAGAATCCTGGCTCTACCTCTTATTAGCTGTGTGATGTTGGACAGTTTATTTAACTTAGGTGTGTATCAATTTCTTCATCTGTAAAATAGAGACAATAAGAGAATCTGTGGATTGTTGTGAGATTTAGATAAGTATCAGACATATAGTCAGTACTCAATAAATATTAGCTGTTTTTATTTTATTTATTTTTAGAGTATGCAGCATCTCACTATTACCTTCTTTTCTGAAGCAGCATGATTATTTGCATGTATACTCATATACCTCAGGGAAATGTCTAATGTTTTATAACCTCTTGTTAATGGAAATTGGGAAAAGATATTGTAGATAGTAGAAAACTGTAAGTTAAGGGACATTAACTAGATTTTGTTAATATATTAATATAATAGTATATATAATATGTATATTAACAGCAATAATTTGGGATTTATATTTTGCTTTAATTTTCTTGGAAATATGTATAAAGCACATTGAAAGTTGACATGGTGAAATTCTCATTTAGATAACTATTCAGGGTCTGCTTTTGTTAGTTTTAAGGACCTTTTGAAATATCACCTTGCATCAGTGGTGTTTCTAAATATATTATCCTTTATCATCAACCCATGTTGTTGAGTGGAGAAGGAACCATTGCCATCCATGTGTAAAACTTGATAGGTTAAATTTCGGCTAGTTACTTAACCTTTCTTGGCCTTCCATTTCAATTTCTGTAACATAGAGATTTTTTTTTTTTTTTTGAGACATAGTCTCACTCTCTTGCCTGGGGCGAGTGCCGTGGCATCAGCCTAGCTCACAGCAACCTCAAACTCTTGGGCTCAGGCAATCCTACTGTCTCAGCCTCCCAAGTAGCTGGGACTACAGGCATGAGCCACCATGCCCGGCTAATTTTTTTTCTAGATATATTTTTAGCTGTCCACTTAATTTCTTTCTATTTTTTGGTAGAGATGGGGTCTCGCTCTTGCTCAGGCTGGTCTCGAACTCCTGAGCTCAGAACGATCCGCCCACCTCGGCCTCCCGGAGTGCTAGGATTACAGGCGTGAGCCACCGCGCCCGGCCTGTAACATAGAGATTTTAATTCATACCTCATAGGGTTATGAAAATTGTGGAAGGCAACTGATAGTAGTAGCTCTGGACACACAGTTGACCACCTTTGTTAGTTGCTTCTTTCATGTCTCTTCCTCTGTCTTCTCTCTTAATTTCCTTAGAGTTGAAAAGTAAGCTGACTTTAAGTTGTGGAGGGCCTTACATGCTTGGCAGAGGAGTTTGGAATTATTGTTTTACTTTTTCTTCTCTTTTGGACAATGAGGAGGAAATTAAGAGTCTCAGAGGATTGAGGTGGTAACATTTGGGTTGTAAAGGAGTGAGGGTGTCACACTGCAGTGTAGTTGCAGGATGTATTAATGTGGGAGGAGGAGCAGGGATTAGAGGCAGGGGGTAATTAAGGAGACAGTTGAAATTTGCCAGGTGACAGGAGTAAGGACTTAAACTGCCAAAGTAACAGTGAGAATGGGTGGAAGGGGGTGGATGACAGAGGAGATAGAATCATCAGGACTTGGCAACCACTGAGCTCTATGGAGGATAAACGAAAGGGCAGTGCTTTGGAGTTTTGAACAGGGTTCTATGAATGGCAGAATTTAGCTTTCCGTCTAACCTGAGAAAGGTGAAAGGTTGAGTGACAGTGGAAGAGTACTGCTTATTGAGGTGGAAAGGAGAATTTGGTTTTAAAAATATATTATTTTTAAGAATATAAAGTGGGTTAGCTGGGATCTCCTCGAAGAAAGCTAGAGGAGGGGGTGTCTGGGTGGGTTGGTGATGGTTAGATTGAGGAGTGAAGGAGCACTTGGCAAAGTTCTGGATTTAGAGCTCTATAGAATGTGACAAGAAGTCATTTGAAAGATGCATAAAGTAATTGTCACTGGGGACCCACTAAGCATTGCCTAGGGAGGCCCCAGCTAACGCTGGGTCTCACAAACCTGTGCTGCTAGTCCTGGTTGGATAACTCTCCAGCCGGCAGCCTTGAGGGCAGGGGTGAAGAAAGTGTGGTGAATCTACAGGTAGAGGTCGTATTCCAGAGCTTTAGGATAGTAAATGCTCAGGAGCACCCCATCTGGTTGCCACAGAAACCATCTCTGAGAACTTTGTTCCCTGGGACCAGGCTGCCTGGGACAAGCGAGGCCAGAAGGGAGTTGGTAGCCAAAATGGGATGGGAGAGCAGGTCCAGTGGGTGTGGGGTCATGGGCTATAACAATTCATTCTCATTTTGTTTGTTCATTTTTTAGGCTTGAATTAGTTTTTTTACGATAGGAATCTTGTTTTGTTGGGACCACAGATATGGAATGTTACTTTTTTGCTTCTCTGCTTTACTTGTCCAGTTCGTGTCACTGCTAAAAAGTAAAGCTGCTGCTCTTGTGGTGTTTCTCACCCCCACCCCCCGCCTTTGTTTTTGATGAATATAATCGCTATAGAAAGGTATAATTCCATGGAAAAACAGGCGGAGCAGGTGTTCAACAGGGAGATGTTCAAAATTTAGAATACAAGTTGCTGAGTTTATAAAATAGGTAGTGATACTAAGAAAGTTACATAATTTTTATAGAAAGAAAATATATCTTAGGAAAATTTATTTAAATAAATCGTTATTCTTAGCATTTGTAATCCATCCATCCATTCACATATGTGATGGCTGCTGTCTGTCACTGGGTACTGTGCTATTGGACACCAAGGGTAGAGTGATGAATAAGACAGATAGGGGCCTTCCCTGGCCCACAGAGTGGGAAGATGGACATAAAGCAGTTTCATAGATAAGTGTTTAATTACAACCGCAATAAGTTGTGAGGGAAGAGTTTAGGGAAACTGTCTAGGGAGACTTCTCTAAGCAAGTGGCATTGAACCCAGATGTAGGGAGATAGTGGTGTGGGGTTGGGGGTGAGTGGACAGCCTTCTAGGCCAACGCATCAAAACAATCTGGGATCGGGCTGGAGACTTGGCTTTGGGGAAGAATCCACACTAAGGTCAGAGGAGTGGGAGTTCATGCAGAGGTCCTCTGAGATGAAGCTGGATGCAAAGGTAGACAGGGACCATAGCATGCATTAGACAGGAATAAAAATAAAGCCCTCTCTTCTCTTAAAAGCCATCCATTGAGAGGAGACTGGGGAGATTAGGAAACTTGGAGGCTTGGCCATGCCAACTAGCTAGCAGTATCTATATTGAGTCTATATGTTTCTTTGGTACTCAGTTACTAGAAAAAGTTTAAATTTAACTCAAATAAAATATGGAAACAGTTAATTTTTTTCTTTTTGTGGTTTGAATTGCATGATTAGGAATGTTACAATTTACCAAAATGGTCTTTAGCAGTATTAAAGCATCTATAAACACTTATAACAATACACCTAATTCTAATATGTTGATTTTGGTATTGCTCACATGTTAAGGCCGGTGGGAAACTTTTCAGCTAGATTGGGTAATATTTCATAATTCCATAGAGTTGTGTGTTTTGAACAGACATATTTTAAATTGGTCTTTATTCTCTGGGTTTACTGTTCAGTTTCTTATTTAAAATATCATAAACTAGCCTAGTGTTTGAGGGATGTTAGTACTGTTTCTACATATATTTGTAGAAATTATAATGCACTTACATATTTGCTTAAAGCATTTCTTAATTCTAACATTTTTTCAGTGAAAAAATTTGTAAAATATGTAAAAGCATAAATTCTACATTCTAGATGTAGCTAGTGCTCAGGTACTTTCAGTCTTGATATCTGTGTATGTGTTTTAACAAAAGTGGAAATATATTGTGTATATTTAATACTTAACCTATTTTTTCTCATTTATCATTATATCATGAGCAATTTCCGTATTTGATATTCTTTGAAAATATTTTTGGTGGTTGTATAATAGTCAACTATATGTATGTATCATAATGTATTCATTCGACCATTTCCCAATTATTAGATATTTGCTTATTTTTGTTTTTCCTTATTATAAATAATGGAAATTCTCAAGCAAATTTGTTTTTCTTCATTAAATCTTCACAGAAGTTGAATTGTTGGGTCAAAAGATATGAAAAATTTAAAGACTCTCAATAAAAATTACAAAATTGCTTTTCAGAGAGGTTTTTGGTGCCCCCTAGCACTTTATGAGAGTGTCTTTACTATATACTGAAAACCAGGAGAAAGATGTTATTTCATATTAATAGTATTTTGTGTAATTTTTTTGGGAATTTCTTAGCAACCTATTTATTTTAGTTAAATCAGTCTTAATCTAGATCTTATTTAAATAATAAGCAATAATCTTTGTTCATTAGATATATCCTGCTGAAGGATTTGAAGAATAGAAGTTTTCTAGATTTAAAGTTTTTATTTAAAGATTTACTTTTATGTGTTTATAATTAAAATAATGAAGAATGTAAAATTTTCATTTATGTGAAAATTTGAATGGAGAGGTGAAGTTGGGAATAATTATAAAAATTTAGCTTCTAGTTTACCTTTCTTTGTGTTACATATAACCTGTTAATGTTAAAGATAATATGTGCAAAGTGATTAAAATAGTGCCTGGCACATATTAAATGGTCAGTTAATGTACTTATTTTTACACTAAAAATTTCTCCCTCCAGCTGTCTGAGGTGTATTAACTCATATAATACAGTGTCCCTCAGAGTTCCTGTTGCCCCCATCAGTGATACAATCAAGACAGTTGGGGAGGGAGGGAATGAGGTTTTCTTCGAATAAAAAGCCCTAAAGAGTGATGGGGGTGGAGGGAGGAACCTCTCATATCCATTAGGGATGATTCAGGTCAAGATAATAGTGAGTTGATCTCTATAGTCAGTTGAAATCTGGATTTTTATTCAGTAAAATACAGATTGGCTTTTCAATGGTTTATTTGTACCACATTCTATATACCTTTACTTCTGGTTCTAGTTCCTAGAAAATGATTGGAATAAGTTCTGTAAGTTTGACCTCATGGAAAATTTTGTGACATATTTTAGAAAGAAATGTCTGTACTGAGGGAGATGATTTATTGACGAAGCTTCTTTTAAGAGATAGCCTTTCTCAACAGATAATTGAGCAGGAGCTATTGTTACTTTATGGCTTTAAAATATTTTCCCCGTACCTATTTAAAGTATTGAATATAAAATAACATTTATTAAAGTATGTATTTATTTATACCTACTATGTATCACCTGCTTGACTACAATTCAGGAAAGCAGAAAATAAAACAGTCTTTGCTTCAAGAAGCTCATAGTCTATTGCAGGGACACAGAAAAGTAAAGTTAAAATGCAATTGCAATAAGTTATGTTAGTGGTATGCCTAATGTGCTTTGGAAGCTGGAAGGACATCTAACCCAGCCTCCTTGGTGGAGAAGGGGAAGAGAAAAGGAAGGAAGTGAAAATAGGTGGGAGAGAATTCAGTCAAAGATGGTTTAGAGTTTTTCTGAGTTAGCAGGGGGTTGGAGGTAGGACTTGGGGAATACGGTTATAAAGGCACGGGGCAAGAAAATACATGGAATGTCTGGGGGAGACTGAAGGCAGAGTCAGTTTAATACTCAGGGTCTATTTATGTAAATCTGAAGTGCTTTATATTCAGATTGAAAAGCAAGCTGGCCTGGTGGCGCCTGTAGTGCCAGCTAGCCAGAAGGCTGAGGCAGGAGGATCTCTTAAGCCCAGGAGTTCAGGGCTGCAGTGAGCTAGGATTGTACCACAGCACTCCAGCCTGGGTGACAGAGCAAGACCCTATCTCTTAAAAAAAAAAAGGAGAAGAAAAGCATGTTTATAGATTTATTTACTTATTTTTAGGTATATAACAGTTTTTAGTTTCCTACTTTGATGTTTCTGGATTGTAGAATATTCAATATCATTTTGGCCAAAATTATGAAAAGTTCATGTTCAACCACAAAAGCTTCTTATTTTTGTTTACTTATTTTACATTTATTGGGATTGTAGGGATCCTCATTCTGGACATTGATGCTGGCTTTCTTACTGGAAAACTAAACAGATTCCTTCTCTTCTTGTTGGAGGCTGACTTGATCTCTAGACTTGATAATCTGCTGTTTGAGGGTGGGGAGTAGGTGGGGTAGTTGACTTCTTTCTAAGATGAAACAAGCAGTTTATTTTAGTTCCATACAGGAAACCAGAATGAATTAATCTTAGAACTATATTTGGCTCAGTTTTAATGTTAACAGAATTAACATACTCAAACTAATTTAAATTATACCACACGGACCTTGACACATGGAATCAATTTTTTTTTAACATGATCACAGTTGATATTTCCTGAAGTCATTTTCTTATTGTATTATAACTTTCATATTCCTACCGTGTTAGATTCTAAGATTTTTGTATTCATCATTTACACTGAAACTAGGCCTGGCATAGAGATTGATGTTTACTTAGACTCAATAGCACTCTCCTTAGAAATTAAAAATGTCTAGTTTTTAATTTCTCACTTTCTGAGGCATAAAAAGAATATCTCTTCTCTCCAACAGCATCTTGAAGTGGGGGGGTTGTGGAAAGTAGTGGCTGTCTGTGGGGGGGGTGACGTGGGGAGGTCAGAGAGGGAGATCATAGTACCCCAAGTATAAGTAAAGAGATTGGAGTGGTAAGAGAAGAGGTGTGAAGAGCTTGAGCACAGTGACCACACTGTTGCTTGAACCCTTGAATCGAACTCTACCTCATCCTGTATAGTTTGTGACCACAGAAAATTTAACCTCTCAGCTTCAGTTTCTTTAAGATAGAATGATGTCTTCCTTGCAGGGTACATAATACTCTAGGGTATACATGCAGTCAGTCGCTGGTGTGGTGGAGGACAATGGTAGAAATTCTTTCTCTCATTTTTAAAAAATTTCTATATTTCGTGCATGATTTATAATGTTTACAGTATACTAGAGCAGTAGTACATGTACACAATATTACGGTACACGTGATTGGAATGTCAGCAGTTTTTACAAAGGGGGCTTTCGAGATCCTTAAAATTTAGAGACCATGATCTAATAGAGGAAATGTAGGCCTGTGTTTAGAGGCTTATTATTAATAGCTTGGGGGCAGTCTTAGAGATGAATTGAGTTTGGTTAGTGGCTCTGGAAAATGAATTGAAGGGAATTGGATTTAGGGAGTTTGTTTCTGCAAGTTCATTTGGAAAATGGTGGACATAGTAAAACTGGTATGTGTAATGCCTGTGTATTCGTACGCTATATCATGTGTTAGAAGATTACATGGTAGAAATTTGGATAGGATACTATCCAGAAACATGAATCAGTGTTAAGGAATTGCCCTAGATGCATGGATAATTTATCCACAGATAATTAGGAGCTGACTGTATGTATGTTTAAGTTAACAAGGTTTATTTATGTGATGCCACAGTACAGGCATGTTAACTATAGGTGATTATAATTTTGTTTCTTGTTGTTAATTACTCTCTTAAGGGAGAGTAGGTTTGTTTAATTTATCCTTCCACTAGAAAGAAACCTTTATGAGGGCAGGGATATTTGTATTTTATTCACTACTGCACACCCAGTGCCTGGCATATAGGAGACACATATTTGTTGAGTGAATGAATCAATCTCTGCTACCTAGCACAGTAATGGATATGAGATACTGAGTGTTTATTAAATTGAGTTGAAAGATTTGAGCATAATACCAGAAAAATTTTGGAAGGTCAACAATCCCACATCACAATGACTAGTACACCCTTATTTCTGGGAACTCAGAAATTCCTAAAGAATAGACTTACTGTTGATAAATATGTACTTGAAAAACTAGCTAGTTCAGCAATATATAAAAATATAACTTAAAAAATTATATGATAATGAAGGCAAAAAAGTGATGGGTTATTTTAGGCCAGGTTAACTGCTTGCTGTCCTTCCATGACATTACCACTTGCCTTCTCTATAGCCTTCGACACTCCTGACAACCTTCATGCTTGCCTTTGGTTCTAGGCCACTACTCTTGGTTCCTCTGCCTTTCTTCCTGGTTCTTCTAGTGTCTGTCCTTAATCCTTTGTCTTATAACTGGTGTGCTGTTTCTGAGGGATTTCATGTTATATGAATAGAGTCAGTGATGACTCTTAAATCTACATTTTTAGCTGTTTGGAGCCTAACTCTATCAAGTAACCATACAAAACAGTTAAGAAAAATCCTACTAGGATTTCGATTGGGGGATTGCATTTGGTTTACAGGTTAATTTTGGCAGAATTGTATTTATCCTTCCCATCCAGGAACAAGTCTGTCTTTCTATATATTCAGGGTTTTTTTAGTGTCTATTAATAGAATTTTATACACACACACACACAGTCTTAAATATGGGTGTTGTATAACATGACTGTGTTTTAAAGTTGCTTTTGCTATTGTGACTCAGATCCTTTTCCATTTCATTTTCTAAGTGGTTGTTAATAGTATATAGGAAAGCTATCAATTTTTATTATTTACTTAGTATCTAGTTATCTTAGTGAATTCTCCCTCTGATTGTCTGTTTTTCAGATGATTCTTTTGAATTTTCTTGTCACACAACCACTTATCTGAACACGATGATGATTCTGTTTCTTATTCAGTTTTTATACTTTTTTTTTTAAGTCATTGCATTGGCTAGACTGCAGTGCTGCTCGAAAGAAATACACTGAGAGCCATAAAGGGGAGTAATATATGTAATTTTAAATTTCTGGCAGGCAATTGATTTTAATACACACAAAATATTATCATTTCTAATACATAATATAAAAATTATTAATGAGCTGTTTTACATTTTTTTAAATACTAAGTCTTTGGAATTCCATGTTTATTTTGTATTTAGAGCATGTCTCTATTTGGACTAGCCACATTTCAAATGCTCAGTAGCACTTGTGTCTAATGGTTACTGTATTGGATAGCACAGAGCTAGAGCCTTCATAATGATGTACAGTAATCAAGATCATAGTTGGCCTCATTGTCTTGTTTCTTACTTGAATGGAAATTGCTTTTCAGTGTGATGTTTACTGTTGGTTTCTGATAAATACACTTTTTTTTAAGTTAAAGAAATTACTTTTGTTTCTGAGTAAGAAGTTACTTTAAAAGTTAATAATTGATATTTACTTTCCTTAAATACTTAAAAAAAAAAACATATGCTGACATGATCACACCTTTCCCTTCCCGCTTAGTTTGTTAATATAGAGAATGATAGTAATAAAGTTCTAATGGTGAAGGATCTTTGTACTCAGAATAAATAAATCATGCTTGGTTATGGTATGTTATTCTTTTAGCTCTGCTGGATTAAGTGTGCTGATATTTTAGGATTTTTTTTCATACTCAAAATGAGATTGTCCTGTGTGGTATGTAAAGTTTTGGGATCAGCATTATATTAATATTAACTAGCTCTTGTAAAATAGATTACGAAACCTATGATCAATTTTGGCTTTTAAAAATATTTGTGTTTTAAAACTTACATTAAAGGAATATATGCACATAGTTGAGGACTTTTTAAAGTTAATTTCTTAGCAAAATGTATTTGTGAAATGTAAATTTTCTAAGTCCTTGCATGTCTGAAAATTTCTTTCCTTATTTTGCAAAATTCTTACTTGCAATTCATCAGAAGTTTAATTCTAGGTTAAAATTAATTTCCCTCAAAACATTTAAGACATTGTTCATAGCTGCCTAGCTTCCCATGTTGCTAAGACATCTGATGCCGGTATGATTCTTACTCCTTTATAAGAAAGGTGACCATACATACATTCTAATTTGTCTGGAATACTCCCAAATTACACCTTTTAACAGCACCTCCTTTTACTCTGAAAATTATCCTTATTTGTTGATCAGTTGTAGAATTATTACCTTGTTTATAGATGGTCTGCTTTTTGTTTTTTTTAGAAGCTTTTAGGCTATTTTTACACCTTATGCCCTGAGAATTTACAAGACTGTGTCTAGAGGTCAGTTATTTTTTCCCTCATTCGTCTACTCAGCCTTTCAAACTGAAGACTAGTGTGTATCAGCTCTGGGATATTCTATTGTAGAAGGCTTCAGTAATTTCTGCCACTTTATTTTTTTTTTTTTTCCTCTCCTTCTGGAACTCCTTGACGTGGAACTTGTCTCTCTTGGATTGACACTGTATTTTTAAAATGAGTCAATTTTTTTACTCGTCTTTTTCTCTTTGCATTTTGCTTTTCTTTTCTTTTTCAGATCCATAGATTTATAGGATAAAGATGTTTTTGCTTTTCTTTCTGGGAAATAGTCTCAACCTCATTTTCTGATACTTGTATTGACTTATTAATTTCAGCTGCTATTATTAATGTCTAAGAGCTTTTTCTCATTTTTATTTCTTGTATGTAGCATCCCATTCTTATTTCATAGATGCAGTAGCCTCTCTTACCCCTTTGAGAATATTAATTACGTACACATATTTAGAAATTTCTCCCATTTCCTACATTGTCTGTGTTCATTGAGGTACCTTTTCTCAGCTGTCTTTTTTTTTTTTTTTTTTTGAGACAGAGTCTCACTGTGTTGCCCAGGCTAGAGTGCCGTGGCATCAGCCTAGCTCACAGCAACCTCAAACTCCTGGGCTCAAGCGATCCTCCTGCCTCAGCCTCCCGAGTAGCTGGGGATACAGGCATGCGCCACCATGCCTGGCTAATTTTTTCTATATATTTTTAGTTGTCTGATTAATTTCTTTCTATTTTTAGTAGAGACAGGATCTCGCTTCTTGCTCGGACTGGTTTTGAACTCCTGAGCTCAAACAATCCGCCCGCCTCAGCCTACCAGAGTGCTAGGATTACAGACGTGAGCCACCGCGCCCGGCCAGCTGTTTGTTTTTGTCTCTTTCTTTCATAGTGATGGTTTTTCACAAATATCTGGTAATTCGGAGCTTTATCTTCTGTCTGGATTCTTAGTTTTCAAGTGGTTTTCCTGTTTCTAATTTC
>CAUYSK010035683.1:0-41847 GCA_963575035.1 Avahi laniger
TCAAGCCCAGCCTGGCAGGCAACAACTTTCTAGCCATACATTTACAAACTGCTGAGGTATTAGATACGGAAAAGTTTTAACAAGAGCTGAGAAGTGCTTTACCTCATACTGATGCAGTTCTAACTTCAAAAAAAAAAAAAAGAAAAGAAAAAAGAAAGAAAGTTGGGGGTGGGTCAGATCACAGGAAGGACACAAAATGAGTTAAAGTCTTAATAATATTTTTAACTGTGAGTGACTCTGTTTTAAGATGTGTGAGCTATTCTTGCTGCTTTTACAGACAGGCTGAAATGAGAGCAGTGACCTTGGAGCACTGTGATTTGCACAAGCTAATTGGGTTACAAATAATGTTATTCAGAAGACTGGGTGTCAGAAATAATTTCCTAATTAGAACAGGTGGCCTCCAAGTGCAAATGTAAAAGTGCTTAATTGAGACAGAAAACTTTAATTTGGAAGAACAGTCAAAAAGCAATTTCTTTTTGAAAATTCTAATTATCTATGTATGGGATTATCTATGTATGGATCCATGTAAGAGATCTGGCTAGGAATACCGTGTTCTTCATCTGTGGCATTGCTGGCATTCTGGGTAGTAAGTTTGTTTCATTATTCTTCAAAACCATTGCACACATTACAGGAGATTAATATCTCTGCTCCTTGCTCACAGATTGACATTATCTTAGGGCTCACAGTCATTGAGTGAAAGCACATATACATAATTCCAAAAAAAAGCTAGGGGGTGTACCAACTGAATGTATATTTAATAAATACAGACTGACAAATTTTGATCTGTCCAAGGTTCCTAGATTATTGAATTAATATGATCTTTTGGCCATGCTGGTGTCTACTTCTTACATAATTTTGGTGAGACCTAAATGACTTCTTTAGCCTGAAGCTAATTATAATGGGGATGGGGGAAGTTGGCCATGTACCTGAATCCTCACCAAGGTGACAAGAAAAAGGTATTTTTCCTGTTTTTATAGATTTCAAAAAGTATGGCTTAAAGTTATTTAAACTGAGAAGGGTCCATGTGGATAAAGGAATAGATCCACTTTCAATACAAGAACAGTTCATATTTAGGAGAAATGCTTCAAAGAATAGATAAGCCAAATGAGAGGTAACAAATATGAGCATTGCTCCTGTTCTGTAGTGAATGTGCTCCTCACCCCAATTCATATGTTGAAACTCTGCACCCTAATGTGATGGTATAAGGAGGTGGAGATCTTTGGGACACAATTAGGATTCAATGAGGTCCTGAGGGTGGAACCCCTGTGAATGCGATTAGTGTCCTTATAAGAGTCCAGAGAGAGTTTATCACGGGAGGACACAGTGAGAAGATGTCTGGCTATGAACAAGAAGCAGACTCTCACCAGACAAACTCTGCCAGAGCCTTGACCTTGGACTTTGCAAGCCCCAGAACTGTAAAAAATAAATTTCTGTTATTTATAAGGTACCCAGTCTACGGTATTCTGGTATAGCTTCCTGAGTGAACTAAAATAACTCCCTTGACCCCAGGTGAACAGAAAAGCTCAAGAATAAAGTAAGACAGGATTCAGACTCACTACAAATGCTGAGTCCCTGGAAGAGACTTTTCCTGATATGGTTCAAGAATGCTTCCAAATCTGGGAAATCAGGCATTTAATGGAAGTAACTCCCATTTATACTAGAGTGGCAACATAAATGCTTTCTTTTATAGTAAGTCTCCTGTGTGAATACAGATGCTAATATGACAAGCAAAGCAAATACTTTGATATTACAAGCCACAAGGCAAATAATGAAACCAAAGCTGCTAATCCATGGCAGGTTTTTGCCAGTGCACACTCATGGTAAACTTTATGAAATAACCCTACCAACACCCAGAGCAAAACAAGAAGACCAACAATTTTGAAATTTGGCAAAACCATTTTACATCTACCAATTTACTAAAACAAAGTAACTTAGTGTCCTTCTCTGTTGAAGGCAAGCAACTGGCTCTCACAGAATGCAAAATCAAGCATGATGATATGCCATGCATTAATTCATGCAAAATGTTATATATTTGCAATTGATCATTTCGAAAAAATAATTTACTGAGTGTTTTATGTTTTTATATGAGTCTAAAATAACAAAGTTACATATAAAGACATTGTGAAATACCTAAATGTAACATGAACATAAATATGAAACAAATTTATTAGTGTCCTTTATGAATTGGATTGAATTTTCTGAAACATCACAGTATTGTGAAAATATGAACTTTAGCAGTTACTCCACTTAAACCTTACAGTTTAGCTGTAAAAATCTTTCATGAGCCTAGATATTAATTTAGTAATATTATCTGGCATTCTAATTTTAAAAAATTATATAAAACACTAAACATATTTATATTGTCAAAGATACTTTTAGAAATTTGAATTCAACATTAAAGTTGCCTGTGATATACATAAAGTAATGACACAAGCAAGAATAATTTTTTTAAAGTATATTTATAAAGTCCTCAATATTTCCTCAAGTAATGGTCAGGTTTCTTATTTCCTGAACTTATATTGATAAGAGGGATTTCTAGACTTTAGAGATAGTTTTAGAATGCTTGAGCTTATTTATAGTCAAGAAGAAGGAAAAAAAAGATTTCTCAACCTATAAGGAGTCAACCTATAAGTTAAACATCTTTTTTATAGTAGTAATATGTGCCATGGAAAATCAAACCAAATGAAAAAAATAAACTAGATATAAAACATGTATTGTTTTAAAAAATTGTGTTAAATAAATTGAAAGTTATAGATGTGAATACATTATTTTCTGGAAAAGATCATTTTACTGTTATGTTGCTGTAGAAACTGATACTTTCTACAACTATGTGCTCCCTCATTGAGTAGTTCAAGTACTTATTGTATTGCTATTGATTGTAATTTGTTTCCACTATATGAATACACACGTAGTATACATATCATGGATTGAAAAATTCAATACTGTTCAAATGCTAACTCTTCTGAATTTGATTTGTAGATTCAACACAATCCAAATCCAAATTCCAGTTTTATTGTTTTAAAAAGGCTATTTTGAAAATATCAACAAATTATTGTAAAGTTTTTATGGCAGACAGAGGATCTAGAATAGCCAACACAATAGTAAAAAAAAATAACAAAGTTGAAAGACTCACATTTTTCCATTCCAATACTTACTTATTTTAAAGCTATAGTAATCAAGTGTAAATAACATTGTCAAAAGAAAATACACATAGATTAATGCAACAGAATATAGAGCCCATAAAGATATAAATTTAATAAAGTTATCTTTTATAAAGGAGCAAAAGCAACTCAATGGAGAAAAGATAGTTCTTTCAATAAATGATCCTGGAGCAGTCAGATATCCTTATGTAAAAATATAAACCAAGATATAAACCTTACACCTTTCATGAAAATTAATTTGAAATTGATCATAGACGTAAATGTAAAACACAAAATGATAAAATTTCTGGAAGAAAACATAGGAGGAAATCTAAGTGACCTTGGGTTTGATGATTTTTTGATGCAACACCAAAAGCACAATCCATGAAAAAAATCATTAATTGGACCTTAATAAAAATAAAAATTTCTGCTTCTTGAAAGATCCTATAAAAAGATGAAAAGACAAGTTATAGGTTGGGACCAAACAAACATCTGATAAAAAAGGATTTGTATCCAAAATGTACAAAGAACATTTAAAATTCAAAAATAAGAAAACAAACAATCAAATTGAAAAACTGGACAAAAGATCTAAACCAACATTTCACCCAAGATTATATATATATATGTAAAATAAGTATTAAAAAAGATAGTCAACATCATAGATCATTAGGGGATTGCAAATTAAAACAGCAGTGAGACACAACTACATACATATTATAAATAGCTAAAATTATACAAACTGACAATAGTAATTGCTAGTGAGGACATGATGTAATAAAAACTCTCATTCATGGCTGATGGGAATGCAAAATGATATAACCATTTTGGAAGACAGTTTAACATTTTGTTACAAGCTAAACATAATCTTAAGATCCAGCACTTGTGCTCTAAAGTATTTACCAAACTGATTTGAAAACTTATGTCTACACAAAACCCTGCATGCGAATGTCATATCAGCTTTACCCAAAATCATAAAATATTGGAAGCAACTAAGATGTAATTCAATAGATGCATGAATAAATTGTGGAACAACTATAAAATGTAGAGTTATACAATTAAAATAAGAAGTGAGCTATGAAACTACAAAAATACATTAATGAGTCTTAAATGCATATTACTAAATGAAAGAAACCAATCTGAAAAGGCTATGTAGTATATAATTCAAATTACATGCTATTTCAGTAAAGGCAAAAATAGAGTGATGCTAAAATGTTTACTGGTTACCAGGGTTTTAAGCATAGGAAGTTAGGACTGAATAGGTGAGTCACAGGTGATTTGGGGAGGAAGTGAAGCTATTCTGTATGATGAAGTACACTATGTATTTGTCAAAACCCAGAGATTTATAAAATAAAAAGTGAAGCATAATGTATGGCAAAAAAAGAAAATTATTTTAGGCAGTCAGGGAAATCCCAAATAGAATGCAAAATGATACAAAGCAATCTAACCATATTATAGGTGCATAAAATAATCAAGGTTCTTGAAGAAATGGCTGATTTTAAGATCAGGGAAGGAAACATTTAAAACACCTTGAAGTATCAGAGGGTCAGAGTAAGGACGTGCTCAAAAAAAACAAAAGAAAAGAAAAGAAAAGAAAAAGACACAATTAGGAAGCCATGTCAAAGAGATATGGGAGCCAATTTAAAGAGCCCCCAGTGGCCAAACCTGGAACAATTTTACCAAAAAGTAAAGTAGCATTGAATCTATAGTCCAAAGTAAATATACCTGAATACATACTGATATAGGTAAATGATTCAATCAATAAATAAATACATAAAAAAGAAGAATCATAAAATCTATAATACAGGAAAATTTCAAAAAATTTATATAGATGCTCAGCCTTCAAAAAGGTGAGCATAACTATGCACTCACTACTTAAGTTTGGGAACATATAGTGATTCCTTCCAGTGTATGGAAATGGGTGGAAAAGAGAGAAACTTTACAGCATAGAAATCTGTTATCAATAATAGTGATATGTTGATAATATTACATGATAAAAATGGCATTTTATCTTTATGATCTTTCTCCTAAAACCCAAAACCTCAGTCTAATCATGAGGAAAATACAGAAAAATCCCAACTGAGTGACATTCTATAAAATATCTGATCAGTACTCCTAAAAACTGTCAACATCATTAAAAACAAAGGAAGTCTCTAAGAAACTGTCACAGCCAATAGTATCCTAAGAAGATATGATGACTAAATATAATGTACTATGCTCTATGAAATATTGAACAGAGTCGGGACATACAGTAGATAAAAACTAAGGAAATCTGAAGGAAGTGTTAACTTTATTTAATAATGTATCAATATCGGTTCATTAATTGTAACAAATGTACCATAGTAATACAAGATATTAAACAATATGAGGAAACTTTGTACTATTTTTGGAATTTTTATAATAAATCTAAAACTGTTCTAAAAATAAAAGTTCTATTTAAAAAACAGAATAAATTTGCTTTATAAAAAATTCTCTAGTTTTCTGTGAAACACTTTTCCACTGTAAATATGTGTGATAAGTAACTAAGTTTGAGCTATATGGAGTCCTGGAAATACTGCATGTTATATAATCTCTATTTGTCAATGAATATGAGGAATAATGAATAGAATGAGGAAATGCATGCAATAAACAACTTGCTTTAACTCAGTTTAATTTAAGGTCTCCAAAGCTTATTGATCAAAGAATATTGAATACTAAATGTGTTTATGCATATGTGGATGCAAGCATATGTGTTTGTTTAAAGAAAAAAAAACAGATCTATTAATTGCCATGGTATACTGTGGACAAGAATATGCTTGAAGTTCACTGGAATTTTTGAATCCCAATTAAGTCATTGAATGTAATAACTCAGCAGAGATTGGAAATCATCATCCCAATTGATGTTAAGGAAATGTAGGGATAAAGGCTTTTCTCAGCCCTATTTAATTATATCAAATAAGCTACCACATATGAGATTATTAGCCCTCCGTCCAGGTTCTCCTGTGATCCAAACAACCTGATACACTTCTCCAAGATTTATAGTCTAGAAACCTAGGTCTTTTAGTTTTACACAATATATATACTTGTGAAGTACTCCCCTGAAACCAAGCTCTAGGAAATTTAATTTTCTTTTTCATGAAAAGAGCCAAATCTAAGGCCACATAGTCAAATATATTGTGCTCAAGAATTCATATATTACTGGAGGTTCCTCAAAAAAATAAAAATAGAACTGCCATATTGATCCAGCAATTTTACTAATAGATATATATCCAAAAGAAAGGAAATCACTATGTTGAAGAGATATGCACTCCCATGTTTACTGCAGCACTATTTACAATAGTCAAGATGTGGAACCAACCTAAGTGTCATGGACAGATGAATAAAGAAAATGTCTTTTATATATATATATATATATATATACACACACACACATACACACACACAAACACACACACATATACACACACATATACATACACACACACACAATGGAATATTATTCAGCCATAAAAAGAAGGAAATATTGTCCTTTGTGAAAACATAGATGAACATGGAGGTCATTATGATGAATGAAATAAGTCGGGCAAGGAAAAACAAATATTACATGATCTCAATCATATGTAGAATCTCAAAAAGTTGAATTCATAAATGTAGAGAGTAGAACAGAGGTTACTAGAAGCTGAAGCAATTTGGGAGAGGGATTGGGGAGATGTTGATCAAAAGATACAAAATTTCAGTTAGTTAAGAATAAATTCAAGAGATCTATTCTACAAAATGGTGACTATAGTTAAAATGTTGTTTTCTGGAAAAATGTTAAGCTAATAAATGTTAAGTGTTCTCACCACAGAAAAGATAACTAGGTGAGGTAATAAATATGTTAATTTGCTAGAGTTACTCCACAATGTATATATATAGTTCACAAAGTTTATATATAACTCCGCAATTTATATATACAATTTGAAACATCATGGTGTACATAATAAGTAATACAATTTTACCTGTCAATTTAAAAATAAATAAATACATTAAATTTCACAAATAAACAAGCTTCTAAAAACATAAAAAAGAAATAATGATTCAGATAACACTCTCAAACATTAGAATGAGATTTAACACAACTTTTTGAATAGTTTATCAATGTTCTCTTGAGCAAGGCATCCATGGAAAAAGTACAGTGAGAAGAAAGAGCAGATAGAAAGGCATTATTAACAGCAGATCAATTTAGCAAGTGTTTATTAGATGCTCACTCTTGCCACATGAGAAGAGGGTAAAGAGGATTTTATACCATTGTCCTCAACTAGTAGGCATTTAAAAGCATTCTCCATTTCTCACTGCATTTTTAAAATTTACGGAGAATAGGAAATAAGCAATGCTGTTAAAAAATAACATAATTCACTATGAATTAACTTAGTGCCAAGATTTCTTATTTTAATGATCTAATTAGTGATTTATAACTCATCCATATAAACAATTTTTTTCTTTTTTATACTGTTATACAGTTGATAATCTAACAAAATGCAACTGTCAACATATACTAGCCATGAAAGCCTTGTAGTGAATTTAGAGCCAATTATTTCAATCTCTTTCCAAAGATGTCACCAATATAGAGCTAAAGTCATGCAGTTTGTGAGGAAAATCCAAACTGCTTCTTATGTGCAATTTATCCATTGTCAGTTTCACAGCGATCCAAAAACTAGGGTGTCCCTTGGAAAGAAAAAGTTAGGAAAAAAACTGAATATTCAGCTGGTATTTTCTGAATTTAGACATGCAAATTTTCTTAGCAGGATATTATCTATTTCACTAAATCTACCATGAAACAAGATTGTTCACAATAAGGATAATTACTATTTATAGGAAACATATACAATATATTAAAATAATGTAGTAATAATAATGGGCAAATATTAAAAATCATTATCCTAACTGATGTTAAAGAAGTGCGTGTGTTTCATGGGGAAAAAAAGTCTATTAATTGTCATGTTACACCATGGAGAAGAATATGCTTTAAGTTTGCTGAAACCTGTGTGTGTGTGTGTGTGTGTGTGTGTGTGTGTTCATGCACGCTTGTGCGTGTAGATGACATCTCAGAGCATTTGTTTCTGAGAAAAGATTATTCAGATAGGTGATTTGTTTTAATCACTTGATTTAATTCAATAAAGTAATTAATAGATTCATCAAAACAACATTAGTTTATAGTTTACTCATTTTTTTTTTTTTTTAGTTAGTTCACTCAAAACTATCACTGTAGATATAGGTACATGAATAGAAGCATTAATATATTCTTTATACTGAAACTTTTTTTCTTGCTTTATCATTAAATTTACTTTACAGGTCAATTTCTTTTAATAAACCTTATATAGCAAAAAAATTACCTGTTTAAAAGGGCAGTGAAACATATTTTACACGTCTTGGACTCTCTTGGTGGTTTCCTTAGGATTCCATCCTTGGCTCTGAGATTTGTTTTTTCATTCAAAGCTCCCAAGGCAGACAGACTACCTTTGTTATCTCATGGTAAACTTTTAATTAATTATTTTTGCATCACTATCACCTCATTCACTGGGCTAATGACCATACTTAAGGGTCCTTCATTTTACTGATGTTGAGTTTCCAAGCCTAAAATTCATTAAAATATTCTTTTGGATAAATGTAGTTTCCTTGCTCAAAATATTCAGTGAGCTTCCCCTTCCAGCTGTGTGGTGGACAAGACATTATCAAATGACTTCTGACACTGCAAAATGCACAGATGTCTTTTCTGTCCTCTTTATATTACATACACAATAGAACAGTAAACTGTTTGGAAAGTCTAGCTCAGATCTTACTTTTAAGTAATTCAGGCTGTATAAAACTCTCAATTGATAAAGATACTACATTATGAGCAATGTGTAAGAAAAACAAAATAGATTAAAACATTAGTTTATTTTTTAAATGTTGATTATATAATAAAAGTTTATAAATCTTTCTGCTACACAGATTTCTTGTTTTCACAAAATTTATTGGAACAGATTCATCATATTGCCTTTCTATGACTCTTTTGCCAAATATACAAAACAATTCCCCAAACAAACCCTGCCTTAAAATTTTAAACAGAATTTTACCTAATTAATTTTTTATCTCAGTACATTCACTCAGAAACTAATATTAAAATGAATCTAAAATATATCAGATAAAATTTAATTTTTTAACATGAAATTATTTTAGCTGGAATAAAGTAAATTATTAATTTCTCATAAAGCATAATGATTGTGAAAGACTAGAGAAAAATGTGTTCAAATGTTGACTTGAATTTAATACATAATTTAATATTTCATCTATAGACATTCAAAGTGTATTTTAATCTAAGTAGGAGAAATATTTATTTTAATGATATTTTAAAATAACCGTGATTGTACAAAAGTGAATCTATGGCAAGAATACTTTTAAGATTATAGTTTTTTTAATATGTTGGAAAAAGTACTGTTGCAATTTATGTACTATGTTATTATATTAATGGAAAGTTTAGACATGACAAAATATTTTTTTAAACTGTGCCCATAAATTCCTTTCATTCAATATTGAAAGAAAAATGGCACTAATTTCATTCTCACATCATTCTCAGAGTGAGATATTAATATTTATTTTTAACAGGTAGGACAATAGTCAGGAAAACACGTCACTAAAAGAACTAAATTAAAATGCAGTATCATTGGTGTTCTTTTAAGAAGAGAAAATTTGGACACAGATAGCTACAGAGGGAAAACCAGAAGAAGATGGAGATCTACAAATCAAAGAGAATGTTTTGAATACCTTAATCTTGGATTTCTAGCCTCCAGAATTATAGGAAAATCAATTTTTGTTTTTTAGCATCCTGTCAGTGGTACTTTGTTATGGCAACCCTAGAAAATTAATATACCCAACATATGGTCACTTATCCATATAGTGCATTAATTAGTTTAATGAATCTAAATTAAACTTAATTAATCTAGTTGAGTTTCTTAGATTAATGGAATAACAGAGTTGCCAAATAAAGTAAAATTTCAAATTTCATAAATCTTGAAAAAAGATTCTCAAAAACTGTTGATTCAAGCAAGAATTAAAACTGCAATATAAAATAGAATATAACAACACAAGATCTCAGTCAATTAAAACTTATTAAATGCAACCAAAGTTGTAATCAGGAAATATTTTCATATTTAAATTTGTTTAGTATCCAGTAAAGACAAAAAAAACAAAGTATTTCAATAAAAATGCTTGTAAAAATCATAACAAATAAAAATGGCAATGAAAAATTGATAAAATATAATGGTTAAAGTATATTGAAGTTACAGAAAATCAACAGAATTGATAATTACAATCCAGAGTTGATTTATTTAAGAATGCAAAATAATTTCTAGTTAAATCAAGAATAAAGATAAATATTAGGTATATGCATAATTTGTGTTAGAAATATATATAGCCATAGAAACTAAGTAAATATCTCTTTAAAACTTATGCCGAGACATTTTCCAAGATTCAATTAAAAATGCAAAATTGACTCAATGAAAAAATAAAGAAAAGCTGTTTAAGCAATGAATTTAAAAATTGAGTTGGACCCAGATGGCTTTACAGATTTAGATTTCAAATATACAAGGAAAAATATAAATCTTATGCTAAATGAACTATTGCATGGGTAGAAAATAGGAACATGCCCAATTAATATTTTAAATCCTACTTAACCCCAGTATATTTTTTTCCATAGATTCTATGAAGCTTTTGTATTTTCTTTTCAATTTGTTTTATTTTTAATTTCAAAATATAAGTGTGCATTCATTTGACAGTTTTAAAGTTGGATCAAGGTCTTTTCTTTGTAAGTGGATATTTTATTGAATTCTAAGCGTATCTTACCTTTTTAAATAATATAAACCCATGATTCATCACTGACTCTTTCCAGTTACAGTCGCTTTAATGTAGAACAAGAATATGAAGGTACCCAAAAAGCATTTTGAGTGGAGAATCAGTCTGTAATTTTATAAACATCCCCCAATCTTTTATAGTTATCTTACTCACACCCAATTTGAGAGCAATAATTTTAATCAACACACCTTCATCTAGTCTTCCAAAGCATTCCACTTAATTTTCACTAGAATGATTCTGTTTTCACAATGTTATGTGAATGATTGATGTTGTATCTATTTAACTTATGCATTTGTAATAACAATTCAATTGGAACAAATCTGGGAAAACCACAACTAGCTTTGACAAGCACAAAATGTGACCGCTGTGAAGTAACCAGATAGTGGCTTTTTAATCATCCAAATTCAGGTGCTGAAATTAATCTCCACTGTTCCTGAGAGAATGAAAGCTTTTATTGAGTGGAGACTGGCTAAGGTATCATGTAACATTCCTAGCATTAGGTATAGCATGTGACTATGTAGAGTGGAACAAGAGGTGATATACTGAAAAGTGAGTAACAAACTGGTAAATTAGAGCTCATATTTAGCCAACAAGAGATTGCCGAAAGCACAAAAGGCATATCAAAAATAAAAATGCATTAGCATGCCAAAATAGTACATGCTGGCTGAGACTTTTGTAGCCACTTGTTGATTTGTTTTTTATACATCAACACTGGCCTTGTTCTATAAACTATTATGAAATAAAAAGCAAAGAAAATTTATTCAGTTAATTAAGATATGGAAAACTCAAGCTTACATTATTCCCTTACTTATAAAAGTTCTAACAAAATATTTTCCCATTTTCTATCTCCAGGCATTGTTTTTTAAAACTGAGCTATTAGCTTATGAAAGTACTACCACTATGTTACTTATTGGTTTGATAATTTAGGGGATTCAGGGAGATTGATATTCACAAAATGTGTCTCAAGTGTGGTCGACCTCCAAAAAATACGTCTAATTATTACCTACAAAGGAGTAAAAGATATTTAGTAACATAAAAGAATGAAAGGAAGAAAAAAAGCAATGATGCAAGGAAGGAAAAACTTCTAGTACATCATCCTTTAATTTAAAAATACTCATCTCCTGGGAGATGGTCTTTTGTCCTGAAAGCATGAGGAGCTCCACTGATCAAATCCCCAGTGAAACTGGGGAAAGTTATCAAAACAAAAAACAAGCATTTAAAGATTCTGAAAATGGTCCCAAAGGCAAACAGACAATGAATGAACATCTTTTCAAGAAAATCTGTGAAAATTTGTAAAGAAATGCGAGAGACTGTTATTTGAAGCAACACTGCTTTCTTCCTCCACACTTCACACTGCTTCAGCCAAGAATATAGCCCTTAATCTTCCTCACATTATCCACAAAGCCCACTAGCTCCCAGCTGGGATGGGGAGGTTCATTCCTAGGAGTAACAGAGCTTTAGTATTTCTCATTCTGCTTCCAGTTACCTAGCCCCAGACTAGTGCAGTTGAGCAGTGGGGGCTCCCTTCTTTCCCTGTAACTCACTCATGAATGGAAGCTCTACCTTTGGCATAAACTACTGAAAATACTGGGGTCCAGGCAGACTTTCCCAATTCTTGAGGTGGTGATTTCACATCAGCAAAAGCAAGCTGAGATAACCTGAATTTACTCCCCTATGTCACTGAGAGTTCAGCTTCTAGAATGAGGGTATCTGTTGAAAAGATTAAATAAAATTTATAGAAAGTCATTGGTTTGGACTGAGCTCCTGCACTAGGACCAACCAACAGACCCTACCAAAATGGAATCACTTACACTATTGTTCCGTGTCACCAAGCCAAGAAATTAGGAGAGTGAGAGACAATAGCCAAAACTCAAAGAGTTAACAGAAAAATAAACCCTGTAAAATAATTTAAAGAGGTTTATTCTGAGTCTATATAAGTGACCATGGTCTAGGAATTCACAAATCCAAGAAGCCTTGAGTAACTGGTCCTAGATTACAGTTTGGTTTTATACATTTTAGGAAGACAGGAATTACAGGTAAAGTCATAAATCGATATACGAAATGTATACATTTGTGTGGTCCAAAAAGGTGGAATATCTCAAAGATTTGGTTTACAGGTTACAGGTGGTTTCAAAGATTCTTTGATTTATAATTGGATAAAGAAATAAAGCTTTGTCTAAAGATTTGGCGTCAGTAGAAAGGAATGCTTGAGTTAAGATAATCAAAGAGCAAGCCACAATATACCACCCAATAGTGATCTGTTAAGCAAATTGATTGTCTGCCGGTATGATTTAACCTTTGCCTTGCAAAGCCTTAAGTCCAGTTTGCAATTAGTCTAAATTCCAAAAGGGAGAGGGTATAAAGAGGAGTGTTTGACTTCCCTTTCTTTCATGGCCAGGAACTTGGTTTTAAGGATTTTTCTAGGGTCCCCTTGGCCAAAAGGAGGTCTGTTTAATTGGTTGGGGGCTTATAATTTTATTTTTAGCTTATAAACAAATTTTAGCCAATATGATAAGGAAGTCCCTTCTGCTTTAATCTTTACAAGGAAAGTACTCTGAAAGAACCAATCTGTTTTTTCCTTTCTGTTTCTGCTTTACTCAGCCTTTTTCTGTCTATAAAACTAACTTCTTTGGCCAAGCTCATTGCAAACTCATTCTATCTCATAGAATGTGGTGTTGCCTAACTGTGAAATTGCAAATAAAAACCAATTAAGATATTTAAACTAAATTTGTTGTAATTTTATCTTTTGACAGAGCTTTCCACTGTCTCCATGCCCAGCTCCAGGACTCTGGCTCAGAGATCTTGCAGTGGGTAGAGGTGGGCATACTGGAGAAACAAGTAATAAAACAGAGTCTAATCTCTTCCCAATGGAACTGACTTCATTTCAATGTAGCACTGAGAAGTTTAATCCTAAGATCACAAATAAAGCAATGGAGGCTATAGTACAGTGAATTGGGAAGAGATTTATGAATTTAATGAAGATAGAATCTAGATTGAAGGCCAGCTATCTGTAAGGGAAAAGAGTGCGAGGGGGATAAGACATTTGGGAGAGAACTTTCTGAGGTAAGAGCAAACAACACTAACCTCAATAATTATTATCTAAAGGAGCCACACAATTTGATTAGATTACCTTGCAGAGGAATTAGTGCCCAGAGCAATTTTATAGTCAATACAACAATGATCCAGCAATTAGTGGAGTTTAACAGCTGACTGTGGTCAAGAAAAGAGAATGAGAGACCTGCCAAAACTATTGTCATCCTAGAGTGACTGTGAGCATACTCATAAGTGCGCTTCCTTGAGGAACAACAGTTAAGAGACTTTAATGCTAAGTGTAAGGAGGGAGCATTGATGGTGGGAGAAAAGTTCACTAAAATAATGCAGCCAGTCAATAAACAAATAAATAAATAACAAGCCCCAGAGGGGAAGGAACCATTATCCAGAGTTGTTACAATATATTATTGAAAATGTCTGGTTTTCAATAAAAAAAAGTCCGAGATATGCAAAGAAATAGGACCCATAAACAGGAATAAAAGCAAGCAAAAAATAAAATAAAATTGCCTTCGAGAGTGCCCTAAGATCAGATTTTACAGGAAAATATTTCAAGTAGTTACTATAAATATATTTGCAAATCTACAGGAAGCTAGATTAAAGAATTAAAAAAAGGTATAATGACAACATTGCATCAAATATAGAACATCAATAAAGAGATAGGAATTTGGAAAAGAATCAAAGGGAAATTATGAAGTTGAAAATACAATAATTGAAATAAAAAATTTACTAGAAGGGATCAACAGTAGATTTAAATGGCAGAAGATAAAAGGAATGAACTTAAAGAAGATTGATAGAAATTATGTAAGCCAAAGAACATTGTTAACAAAAGACTGAGATCTCTGGAGGCAAAAGGAAGGGCTTTATTTTCTAAAAGCAATCCACAGATTGGGGAGATGCAGCCTTCATTGTAAAATAAAAGTGCATTTCACTTTTGGCTTTTATAGAGAAGGTTCCCACCCAGTTTCCTAATCAGGTCCATTTATGCAAATAAAAAATTCAAACTTGTTTCATTCTGATTGGTTGATACAGCTGAGCCCTGATTGGTTGAGACAGCAGAGTTCTGGTTGAGTTACCTTCATGTCTGAAGCCAAGCATTCCTTTTCACTGGGGCTTTTCAGAGAGTTGCTTGTGGAATTTCCAGTCCTTCATAACAGAAACTACTCCAGATTAGGGTTGTGCTTGTAGGATATCTGTTAAAGGTTTCTCTGAGAACGGAAAGTTCTCTCTCAAGCCACTCTCATACCTCATTATGGTTCCCTGTTTCTTCTTTAAATTTTGATTATCTGCATTAGCCACAGGGAGTCCATCTTGCCTGGAGAGTTAGGGTCTTATTTCGCAGTTTTATTTCACAACATAAAAATGATGAAAAATGATGAAAAAATAGCTGGTATTTAAAATTCCTTTTCTCTGCTACCCACAAAGTATGGCACAAGCCATACTTTGCGTTCAGAAGGTACCTCAGTTGGTCATGGCTCTTTACCTGATGGAATGACTCAAACTTTCATTCTGGACCATTGATAGTGCTACCCAGATTGGGTTGCTGTAGTTTTTCATTAATCTTTATCACAGGTCATGTTAATACTAAGAGACGCCCTAAGGTAGCTCCTATATCACAGACATACTGTTTCTTAGCTTCATCATGGAATACAAGTCTAAGAGCAATTGTGCCACACAGCATAAGAACTCCATAAGAACTCTGTTGATTCAGAGGTATGAGGAGCCCAAAGTGTCAGTCTTAACTTCCAATTGATGGAATATTTGTTTTGTCTTCTGATAAAAGCATTCCTCTCTTTGGATCTAAGAGCTCTAAGTCAGTGGACCATAAGGTCAAGGGATTAGAAATCAAAATTTTGCTAGTGAGTGACTAAGAGTAATGGTGAGTGGTACCACTCCCATTGTTACCCCTTTAATCCTGGATCCATGAATCCTAGCTATGGGAGATCAGCACCATATAAGGGACACTGATCAGAGCATATGCATTCCTCTGGAGAATTATGCCCCAGCCCTATGAGATAGTGTCAACTAATTGGCACTGCAGTTGAGTTCTCAAAAGGCCATTCCACCATTCTAACTATCCAACTGCTTCATCATGCTTGGGGAAACATGATAAGACCAGAGGTTTCCATGAGCATGGGCCCATTGCTATACTTCTTTTGTTGTAAATTTCTTGAACAGAAGCATTTTTGTATGGAATACCACAATGGCAGATAAGACATTTGGTAAGTCCATGGATGGTAGTTTTAGCAGAAGCATTGCATGCAGAGAAGAAAAATTTATATCCAGAATAGCTATATATTCAAGTAAGAATAAATGCTAAGCCTTCCATGATAGAAGCAATACATTTGTAATCAATCTGCCACCAGATAGCTCACTAATCACTTCAGGGCATGTTGCTATGTCAGGCATATTTTTGGTCTCTTTTGCTGGAAGATTGGGCACTCAGTAGTTCTTGTGACCACTATGGCCTTGGTCAGTGGAAGTCCATGTTGTTTTAGCTATGAATAACCTCCATACCAGCCAAATGGACACTTTGTTCATGAGCCCATTGGGCAGTGTCAGAAGTTCCTGGAGAAAGAGTCTGACTGGTATTCACGGTATGGGCCATCCTGTCCCCTAGATTATTAAAACTTTCCTCAGCTGAAGACACCTTTGGTGAGCGCTCATGTGGAACACACATATCTTTACATTTTTTGCCCATTCAGAGAGGTCTAACCACATATGTCTTCCCCAAAGTTTCCTGGCACCAATTTCAATCATGTGCCTTCCAAATTATTGACCATTCAGGCAAACCACCAGCCAGTCCATGAACTGATATATTATTACATGTCTGGATATTTCTCCTTCCAAGGAAAGTGAACAACAGGTAAAATGCTCAAAGTTCTACCTATTGAGAGGATTTCCTTTCACCATGATCTTTTAATGATGCTCCAGAGAGAGGCTGTAATACTATAGCTGTTCACTTTCAGATAGTCCTTGCACAGTGTGAAGAACCATTTATAGAATAGGTGTGAGTCTTCTCTTTCTCTATGATCAGAGTTCTGATCATAGGGTACACACCGTGAGGTTATAATTGCAAGCTAGGAGAGAAAAGGCAATATACCAGAAATGGGTATCATGAACATTTGGGCCACTTCTTCATGTAACTTACTTGTGCCTTCAGGTGTCTTCAGGGCTACCACTTCTATCTGTTGATGCAGTGCTGCAGTTCATTCCCACGTTTAAGATTTGGCAATTAAGGTAATACCAGTTCATGATAGACAGCTCAGGCCATAAGGTAACTTGCTGGCCCATGGTTAAGTGTTCAGCATCTACTAAGGCCTAGTAGCAAGCCAAGAGCTGTTTACAAAAAGGAGAATAGATATCCACAAAATATGGCAAAGCTTTGCTCCAAAATCCCAAAGGCCTGCTCTTTGATCCACCTATAGATGCCTGTCAAAGGCTCCAAACAGCATCTCTAACTGACACTGACACTACAAGCTCCATTGTATCTGATGGATCATAATGTCCAAGTTATAGAGCAGCCTGGAACCTATTGTACAGCTTTCTTCTGTTTTGAGCCCTATTGAAAACTAGTAGCTCTTCAGGTCACTTGGTAAATGAGCTGGAGTGACACATCAAAATAAGGAATGTGTCATTGCCTCCAAAATCCAAAGAGGCCCACTATGTGCTGGGCCTGGTTTTTGATTGTAAGTGGGGCCAGATGCAACAATGTATTCTTTACCTTAGAAAAAATAAATTGATATCATTGGGACCCTAGAAACTTCACTGAAGTAGAAGACTCCCAATTTGGGGGGATTTACTTTTCACCTTCTAACATGCAAATGTCTTATCAATAAGTCTGGAGTAATTGCTACTTCTTGCCCACCATGTCCAGTCGACAATTCATTGTTAGTATAATGAACCAGGGTGATATCTTGTGGAAGGAAAAGGCAATCAAAATCCCTTAAAATTAGATTAATACATAAGGCTAACTAGTTGATATACCCCTGAGGTAGGGTGGTGAAAGTGTATTGTTGGTGGTCTTTACTAAAGATATTGAAACAAATTATTTGCCTGATCAATAGCTGCATACCAATTACCAGGAGATGTGTTAATTTGCTCAAAAAATGAAACCACATCTGGTCCAACAGTTGCAATTAGAGTGACTACTTGGTTAAACTTATGATAATCTGCTGTCATTCTCCAAGATCTGTCCGTCTTAACAGGCCAAATAGGTAAGTTGAATGGGCATACGGTGGAATCATCTTTCAAGTCATTGTTGGTGGCACTAATTTCTGCAATTCCCCTGAGAAGTATGGTATTAATTTTAGTTTACTATTTTCCTAAGTAGATGAAGTTGCCATCTAATATCCCTCATTTCACAAGTCAGGAAACCAATTTGGGGATTCTGCCAAATGCTAAGTATATCTATTTCAGTTATGCATTTCAGAATTGGAGAAATAACCACAGGATGAGTTTAGAACTTGCTGGGCCCACTGGGAGACACACCTGAGCTAAAACCCCATTGATTACCAAATCACCATAAGCCTGTTCTCTGACTAGTGGACCAAAGTGATGTTTGGGGTCTCCTGAAATTAGTGTCAGTTCAGAGTCTGTGTCCAGTAGTCTCTGAAAGTTCTGATTATTTCCTTTTTCCCAAAACAGAGTTTCCTTGGTAAAAGGCCCTATGTTCCTTTGAGAAAGGCTGAGAAAAAGATTAATGGCATAAATTTATGACTGTGTACTGAGGTCTTTCCTGAAGAAGACCCAATCTTCCCTTCATTCAAGGAGTTCAGAGTCTGTACATGAGTTCAACTCTGGGAATTGATTGACAGACCATGAATCTCTGTTTTTTTCTGATTGATGCTTGGTTTTTCTTCACTTGACCAAGAACTTTTCTGCTTATATAGAATAAGTAAGAATTTTGGCTTCCTATCTATTTCTTTTCTGGAAGAACCACGATCAACTAGTCAAAAGCATATGTCTATATAAGTTAGACTATTTTGATTGCTGTTTTGCCCCTGTCCATTGCAGCAACTATTCCCACATTGCCTTTGGTGTTGAGTGTTGTTACTTGGCCTATGCCATCCTTGGATCCAATTACTCCAATTGCATTTAAGTTTCCCAATTCAGTGACTGTAGCTTCCACTGTAAGGTTTGAACTATAGAGAAGAGCAATCACGGAATTCTTCAAGGATACCAGGGATCCCCACTCAAATTTATTTTCTATAGCATTGGTGAAAGATATATTTTCTGGGTCCTTACAGTGTGGGTAAGTATGTCCTAAGTAACAAATACATTCTTATACACCAATCTCCCCAAGTCTTTGAATCCCTTTCTCCACGTTAAAGGTATATCCAGCATTTTTAATTAATTCACTGTGGGCCCTCCTTCAGTACATATTTCATCCAACCAACCAAACTATTAGAGTCTTCTTAATTCCCCAAGCTATAATATTACTTTCAAAATCCCAAGTTAGTAAGCCTATATCAATAAATTTGGTCTGATTCAACTTTATATGCTTCCCAAAATTATTGTACATCCTCAATATCTATTCCAAACCATGTTCCCTAAATTTATGTCTGTGTAAATTAGAAAACTCAAATAGTTCTTTTGGAGTATAATGTACCTTCTCATGGGTTATACTTCATATCTCACATTTAAGGACCTGCTGGGACTTCAGTCTAGTTATATGTCTAGAAGCTAAGAAGGGTGATGAGAGTGAGTCTTGAAGAGAATCAGCATTGTCTTGTGTGATAACTGACTCGGGCCATTATCGTTTCCTCGGGCAACACATTTAATTCCCTCAGACAGGGTTGGACAGGCTTCCACTGGGAAGTGGAGATGTTGTTGCCATTGAGGGTGGAGAGGCCAATATCACTGGAGGTGAGGAGGCCAATTTCACAGAGGGGTGGGGAGACCTCTTCCACTGGTAATGAAGATTCATCAGAATTTAGTGTCCCAATGTCCTAAGATTCATTAGGGTCTTCCCACATGACACCATTCCAACTCAGATTATACCATTATTTTCCAATCGATGTTTTCACTTTAACAGTAGGCATTCTATGAGTAGGAATTCAACTTGAGTTGTAATTCAGGCAGTCACAGGATGAGATTCTGTATTTGATTTTCAGCAATCTCAGTACTGAGACTACAGGAAATAAGGGTCTCCTTCAAGGCACACATAGAAGTTTTTATGTCATTTATGCAATGTTTGAGGTGGGAATTCAAATCTCTAACTTTGTACTTCTCTTTCCTATTTTTTTCAGTGATATTATGAACAACCAGCAAATCTTATTATATTCACTAGTTTTCCAAAAAATATCTGAAAGTATCATATACTCAGACACTCAGCTCCTTGCTTCATAGAAGTGGTTAATTAGGAGTATCCAATGGAGACATTTTGCATATCTGTAATGTTAGATTATGCCATGGACTGTCAGTCCTGTGTTTACTACTGAGTTATTAGGATCTTTAAATCTAACAAAATTAGAAATCCAATTCCAGAAACCCTAGAACCAATTTGGAAAATTCAACCTTAAGATTTTGTTCCTCTGGAACAACTCTAGATTCCGAAAGCAGGGTTCTCTAGAGAAACAGAACCAATAGATGGTAGATGAATAGATAGATCAATGGGTAGCCAATTCCTTATTATAAGAAATTGGCTCACATGATTATGGAAGCTGAGATGTCCCAACATCTTCTGTCAACAAGAAGAGGACCCAGGAGAGCAGATATAAGTCTGATGACCTGAGAAGCAGGAGAGTTGATGGTGTAAGTTCCAGTCTGAGGATGAGTCCAAACACAGGAGAAGACAGATGTCTAAGATTGAAGACAGGCAGAGAGAAAGTAAATACTCCTTTACTCAGCTTATTTGTTTTATTCATGTCTTTAGGGCATTGGGTGAGGCCCAGTTCAAAAGTGGTGGAGGAGAGTCTAGTATACTCAATTGATGGACTCAAATGTTAGTCATATCTAAAAAAAACACCCTCATAGAAACACTCAGGCAAATGTTTACCCAAATATCTGGGTATTCCATGTCCCAGTCAAGCTGACACATAAAATTAATCGTCATATGAAATTAAAATGCTACAATAGAAAATCATTATTTAAAGTAAAATAAAGCAGTAAAGGAGGCACAGAGGAACAAAATAGACATGAGTCATATAGAAAATAAAATCTAAAGTGGGAGAGATAAATCTAGTGTATTAATAATAACATTAAATGTGAATGAATTACACAATCCAATCAAAAGGCAGAGAATGCTAGGCTAGATTTTTTAAAATTATTCAAATGTATGTTGTATATAGGAGAGACATTTTAGATTCAAAGATAAAAATAGGTGAAAAGTAAAAGGCTGAAAAAGAAAACAGCAACCACAGAAAAGCTGGATTGGCCTTACTATTTATCACACAAAATAAACTTTACAACAATAAAAAAATTTTAATGCAAATCAAAACCACAGTGATACACACTTTTCACTTGCTAGAATGGCTAAAATTTTAAAAATCAGATTACTGCAGTTGCTGAAGAGGATATGGATAAACTGGAAATATTATTCACTGCTGGTGAGAATGCAAAATGGTCCAGCTACTTTGGAAAACAGTCTGGAATTTCCTCAGGAGACTAAACATACAGTTCCAATGTGACCTAGCAATTCCACTCCTACTTATATACCCAGGAGAAATGAAAACATACATCCAACATAGAAACTTCTGTATAAATGTTTATATAATAGCAGCATTATTCGTGATAGCCAAAAACTCGAAACAATCCAAATGTCCATCAATGGATGAAATGAGAAAAAATGTAGTATATCCATACAATCTAACATAATTCAGCCACAAAAGAAATGAAGTATTGATACATGCTACAACACAGATGAAACTTGAAAACATTACACTAATCTAAAGAACCCAGTTACAAAACATCGCTTACTATTTGATTCCATTTATATAAATTTCAGAGTAGGAAAATATATAGAAAGTAAATTAATGGTTGCTTAGGGCAGGAGTGGGGTGGGACAAGGGAACAGGAAGGTAATAGCTAAAGTTACATGTGGTTTCTTTTTGAGCTGAAGAAAAGTTCTTAAATTGTGGTGTTGGTTGTACATGTTTTTGAATATACTAAAAATCACCAAATTATACATTTTAAATGGGTAAATTCTATGGTATGTGAATTATATCTTGATAAAGCTATTAAAATTCAGGTTTTCTTTAAAATTATTTAAATGAAAGGGAACAAATGAACTACACATATAAAATATTCAATACCTTTTTAGCACAAATATAATTTCCAAGTAACAGAAAATCCAAAGTGACATTTCATTATTCTTCATTTCCATGTGCTGTCTTCTCCCTGTGATGCTCTTCGTTGACTCCTGCAACAACAATAAAGAAGATAATTGTCATTATTCTCTAAGCAGTTTCAGTATCACTTTAACTGACTCTTCTAGGCAATATAATCACTAATGTGATCTGTGTTCTTATAGCACCGCGTTTACCCTATAATTATAAGCATTGCACTTGATCATAATGGTCTATTATCATGTCAGTTTTCTCCAATATACCATGAGATTTTTAAGAACAGGTCTTTAGTCACTATTTTTAAAAAATGTATTCAGCATTCAACACAGTATGACACATAGTAGAAATGAAGGAACTCACTGTTTGGAAATAAACCTTCTCTTTACATATTTATATGCTTTAGATAAGAGGTGAATTTCATCTGAAAAAGCAGATATACTTTAACTCTTGTGCAATATCCATTCCACAGCACCAGGTGGAGAATAGCAATACTTGAGATGAGATCATTGTTTTGTTTTGTTTTTCAGTTTCTTTCATTGTCATAATTGCCTTCTATAGTCAAAGACAAAGCATCTGTCCATAAAAATTGTAGTGGAAATACACTGTTTCCACATTATCCAAAATATTGGAAATACACATCATAACTATAAGGTGCTAATAAAATTGATTAGTGTATTAATTCAATTTAACAGTTAGTTCAGGGGAAACACTTTCCTTTCTGGCAGGATCAAATAGTCATTTTAATGCAAGTGACAATTTAGTCTTATAAATCCACAGACAAGATGAACATACAATTTCACATTTCTTATTTCATATTTTATATTTATTTATTTAAGATATAATCACCTTTTGGTTTTATAGTTATTCTCATTATGTTGAGAGATTTCTTCTCTCAAGAGAAATAAATTTCCTCAATAATGTCACTGTTAAAAAAATCTTGAGAAGTGATATGTTCATAAAATTAGAATATGCCTTCTAATAGCATTAGCATTTAGATACTTATTTGTACATATTTATCTTTAAAGGTAAATTTAAAAATTTACATCTAAGGAGGATGGAGCAAGATGGTAGCATAGAACATTCCAGCAATTATCCACTCGGAGGAACATCAAATTGAACAACTATTCACTCAGGAATCACCTTCATAAAACCTAAAGAAATCAGGCAAGATATCGCAATACCTGGTTTTAGCATAAAAAAAGAAAAAATACACTAACAAAAAGATACATTAATGAGAATAGGAAGAAGTTTCACAGTGTCCTAATAATTCCTCCCCCAACACCAGGCAGTGCAGCTCAAAGAAGTTTCTGTCTGCTTGGGAGAGAGAGATGGACGTGTGTGACTTTGCATTGACACTTAGTACCAGCCTCACCACAGTAAAATGCAGCACCTGGCGGAATCCCGCAGCCCTGTTTTCTATGCCACTACCTACAGAAGGAATATTTAAACTTCCCCCAAACCAGAAGACAATCTGCTGCCTGGGCAGAAAGAGCCCAACTCCTGGCCTGCTTCACCACCAGCTGACAAATGTGGCCTTCAGCCCTATATAGATTTTAGTGGCAGGCAAGCCACAGTGACTGCAGTCCTTGGGAAAGACCTGGCACTATTCTGGTTGGAAGATTATAGGCTTTTAGCGCAACACAGCATGCCATCACGTACAGTGGGCATGGGAGTTTCTATAACACCCCCTTTCAACTCTAGGCAGCACGCACAGAAAGAGAATTACACTTGAGGAAAGCAGAGAAAAGTGTGCTGGAAACTTTGCCTTGAAACCCATTACCATCCCTGCCATAGTAAAACAGCACCAGGAAGAAATTTTTGGCCCCTGATTTTAGGCAAGTGCTTCCGGATGGTGTTTCTAGACTCACCCTGGACCAGATGGGAATCTACTCCCTGCAGGATGGACCCAAGTCCAGGCCAGCATCGCCACCAGCTGGCCAAAGTGTCCTTGGGCCCTGAATAAATATCAGTGGCTATCATGCAATAGTAACCACAGGCATTGGGCAAGCCCAAGGGCTGCTCTGATCTGGAAGGCTGTGCGCTTCAGGTGTGACCCAGCATAGTGCCAGATGTAGCACACATGCGAGTGCCTGCATAACTCCTCCCTAAACTCCAGGCAGCACAGCATGGATAGACTCCTTCCACTTGGGGGAAAGAGAGGTAAATGAGTGAGAGAATTTACCTGGGAACGGAGGACACTATCCCTGATCCTCTCCAAGTCCATCAGCTTTGGAGACTTTGACGTTTTCAAGAGACCTGCAGCATACCTTGGCTTAGGGTGTTGTCTAGTGCTGAAATATCTGCAGTGATCACAGGCTTAGGAAACTCAATCCCCTGTGAATTACTGGAAAGCCCTCTGAAGAAGGATGGGTATAAACAAGGCAAAACTCCACAGACCGGAATAAATACCTAATTCTTCAATCCTCAAACATTAATTTATGCCCACAAGCATTAAGGATATTCAAAGAAATATAACATCACAAAAATGAACTAAATAAGATGACAGTGTCTGATAGTAGAGAATTGGAGAAGTGTGACTTCTCAGATAAGGAATTCAAAATAATATTCTGATGAAGCTCAATAAACTTAAATAAAACACAGAAAAACAATTCAATAATGAATCAGTGATAGTTAACAAAGAGATTCAAATAATAATTTGAAAAAATCAAAAGAAATTCTGGAGTTAAAAAATACAATGGATGGCCACACAGTGGGACTGAAAGAGTAGAATGTTTCCTGTGTCCCTGAGAGGGACATATATTGAAGCAAAGAGTGAACCAAAATGGAGAAACTTTTGGTTAGGGATAAAGCAAGGCACAGAGGCAACTAATATAGACAAATATACTGGTGTCAGGTAGGAAGGTAGGAACACCAGAGTGGAGGGGACTTCTTAAGCTCATGCATCCAGAACCACCACCTCTCTCTCAGACGTGGTTTCACCCTTTCTAAAACCTCCAAAATTTACACATAGCCTCTGTTAAGATGAAAAAATCATGAACTACTAGTAATTGCATATCTAATACATGGTAGAAAAATGACTCCTACTTCATATGGTTTAGTTATAGGAAAATTAAATTACATTTATTGCACACCTCAATTTCTCAACTGTGAACCATATGTTTTAAGAAATAATTCAGATCATTGAAATCTTTATTTTTAAATATTTTTATGACTGAAGTTATCTATATGGGACACTAATGTGCTTTAAAATAAGAAAAAAATACTGAAAATACAAGCCTACCTTATTAAAAAATATTGTGAGAAGAGAAGATGTTATATGGAAAATCAGATTGGAAAAGCCCTGGATTTTCAATATTTTGAAAATAAATGTCAAAGTAGAATAAAATATTGACTGAATCTATTTCTTGCCTGATTAAAAAAAATGCTACTAGTTTTTGCCAATAGGGATTTTGCTAAACCTCTCAAAGACTGAATTAATTACAGGTACTTTAATTGAGAGATGATGTGTTAATTATATTTTTTAGCATTTTATCTTTGTTCAAATACATAAAAGTAATAACATTACAACCCTCCAGATATTTTCTATTAAGCCTCCAGGTATTTTCTTTCCAAATCTTTTTCTCAGGATTAAAAAAATATAAATATGAACTCTAACTATATAAATCAAGGAACTGGACTCAACTAAAATTAATCATTTAATGAATATTTGACACTATGTGAAAGATGTGCTAGATGTTGTGGAAAATGCAAAAAGAAATGAATATGGGGGCCAGAGAACTTATAGTCTAAGTGGAGTAAGTAAGACATGTACTCAGAGATTTATAATGCAAGGTTTAAAGTGAGAAGTGTCAAAGGGACACAGGTAAATTGTAAACATTAAGTAATGATAACATCACTTCTAAACATTGGAATCAGAAAATTTCATGAATGGGAAAGCAGGTGAACTGGTTCTTGAAGAATGAATGCCACTTACACAAGGAGAAATGAAAAAAAGATATTCTCGAAAGAAAAATAACAGGGAGCAAAAGTGTGTAGGTGAGGATGTAAGGGTTGTAGAGGAAAGAAAAATTATTTTAATTTTGTGAGAACTTAGAGCAGAACTGCACAATAGCACTTTTGTGAGGAGGAAAACATCCTATATATGTGCTATCGAATATGGAAGCAACTAGCCACATGTAGCTATTAAGCACTTGAAATGTAGCTAGTGTGACTAAAGAAAAAAAATTATAATTATGCTTAATTTTATATGCTTTAAATTGACACTGGATAGACACATTTCTGTTGACATTTGGAACAGTGCAACCTTCGAGCATGTGAAGACTTGTGGGACCTAAGTCTGAGTCCAGTCTGTGGATTGAGGAACAAACTATTAAGTAATAGAAAATGTTTCAAGTTTTCTAGGAAAGGAACATCAAGAGCAGAAATGTAGAAAATACCAAGATGAGCAGCAATTGATACTTTTGTGAAAAGGTAGGCAGAAATAAATAGAAACAATAGGAAAGGAGTCTTTGATAGATACTATTACAACAGTGTATTCCGCAGGTCATGAAAGCCTCAGGTAGAATTGTCTCATTAAATTGCGGAATGCAGAACAGAAGGAAGGAATCTTGCAGTGATACAATTGCCAGCACTTTGCATCACCTTTTCCAGAAGCTTTTCCTAGTTTATACTCAATCTCTTCTTGCCTTTCCTCATTTTCCCCAATTAAGTAGAAGTCCTTGGTATATGCTTTTCTCTATTTAGTATTTGATCGTATCACACTAGATATTTCTATAGTATTATTTCATAGGACCATGTCTCTTTGTCTCTCTGCCCCACTAGATTGAAAATTACATGACAGAATGCAGTTTATAAATCATGGCATTTTGCAGTGCTTAGAACATGAAAGCCATTCACTGCATGTTAACTGAATTGAATGGGTAACTAACAACAAACTGGTTCTCAAGTCTGAATTACTGGAAAGATTGTGATGCCATGAACAAAAATGGCAAATGAAGAAAACAAATGTATTTGGAAGACGAAGTTGGTGAATAAATTCAAGCATGCTACATTTATGGTTTCTGGCAACATGTAAGTAATATAAAGATAGAAAAGAATTTAGTTGTGAGGAGAGAGGTTAGGAAGAGAGAAGTAAGTGTAGAAGCAATCCACAAAAGCGGTAACTAAAGCTACATGTGTCAGGGACACTATGAAGAGTGTGTGCATAGAGAAAAAGAAAAGAAGAAACTGTAGATTAATAAGTCCAAAATAATCATATATGTTTCTATAATGAAATAAGCAGAATAATTGTTTAGTTGTTTATATTTTTAATCAAAGTAATATGAAAAAATAATTGTGGAGTTAGTTCTTTACATACTTTATATTTTGTTATCTCAAACAAGAGTAGCTGTTTTGGCCTTTTTTTTTTTTTTTTCATGTATTTGGCTGCTAGTATCACCAGTTCTGAGGCCAAGTAAATGCATGAGGCAGCAACAACTCAATATTCAAAGGCTAGCCCACAGATACACACACACTCACACACACACGGTTGTCCATTTCATGAGGCAAGGTAAAATGTGTAAATTATCATGATTTTACTAGGGTTAATCAATTATTAAATATATGCTTATACTCTTTCATATATTTTCATAATATTTTTATTTAAATATATTCAGAAATACATATAAATTTAATAGAAATAAATGCTGGAATGAAAATCAGAAAGTCTGAGTTGTAGATCTGACTTACAAAATAAGTGACTATGTGAATGTTGACCAGTCACTAAATGTCTGTCAGTATTGTTATCATCATTGACTAATGGCAGAACCGAAACCTGTGAGCTTAAATTTTTAAATTATGTAATGGACACAGTGAGCGTTGTAGGGGGGAAAGGGCACGTGTCAAATCATGGTTGGGATGTGGCAAAGTCATAATGTGTAACCAAAATGTTTGTATCGACATAATTTCCTGAAATAAAAAATTTTTTTTTAAATTGTGGAAATATATGAATTTAGAAAAAGAATTGGCTTTTGAGAAATAACTTATTACCTGTGAAAATAAAACTTGATTCTAATGCTTTTTGATTTTTCTGCAAATATTATCAAAGATCTTTGATTATGCTATTGAACTATATAAAAAATAATATTTTGTGTTATTATTTGTACCATAATCTGAAAAACAACATCTACTAAAATATAGATGAATGCATACCACCACCACTGGTTGCTATAGTAATGTTGATTTATTATGTAAAGGATGTATGAGCCATAATTGGAAATCTTTAAACGTGAAGAGAAACACATATGTGCTATTTCAGACTTTCTGTCCACATCCAAGTGCAAATATTTGGTCTATATTCAACAAAACAGATCATTGACATCGTAATAATAACTAAATATATTATTTGCTGAAAATTCATGTCCGTTAACTTTTCCATCACTTTCATTAAATGATGCAGTGAGAACACCAAAGGTAGAAGATATGACTAATTTTAATGTAAAATATGTTGTAATAATCAATAATGAATAGCAATAATTAAATATAAGAAATCCATTAAATTAAATAATGAATTTCATCCATGAGTTTAGTTTTAGTTACAATTTTTTTCCTTGCCTATTTATAAAATCTATGTTACTATTGAATTATATAGGTTACTCTTAAAGGTGCAGAATGTGTTGAAGAATGAAACTTTTTTTATGAAAGTTATTATAGCAGAGATTAAGATTATGAATCTAAGAGTTTTACGTTTGTAGCATTATGACACATGAATATGTTTGTCTTAGTCCATTCAGACTGCTATATCAAAATATGAACTGGGTGCTTATAAATAAAAAAAAATTATTTTTCACAGTTCTGGAGGCTGAGAAGTTCAAGACCAAGGTGGCAGGAGATTTGATGTCTGGTGAGGGCTTGCTTTCTAGGTTATAGATAGCACCTTCTTGCTGTGTTCTCACACAGTGAGGAGGACAAGATAACCCTCTGGGGCCTTTTTTATAAGGGCAATAAGCTCATTCATGAGGGCTCTGCTATCATGACCTAATTCCCTCTCAAAGGCCCCACATCCTAATACATCACATTGGTGATTAACTTTCAATATATGAATTTTGAGGAGATACAAACATTCAGACCATAGAAATACTCTCATAAATTTTTCATATAACAGAAAATTATATTGCTTAAGAAAAAAATTTACTATTGAGACAAACACTTATAATTGTTTGAAGCATGTCAAGCATGTCTTCAACATTTTACTGCTCATTTATAGAGATAGAGTGAATTCACATAAAGAAATTATATTGCATATTTGCTTATTTTACCTAATAATGTGCCTTGGCAAACTCTTAATATCTATTCATAGACAACTACCTTATTTCTTTATTATTATATAGTACAACATTGTAAAAAGTTGTTGTATTTTATATATTTCAGTAATGATGAGTATATTCATTTTTCAGGTTTCAAAGTTGCAGTAGATATATTTGTCCTCAATATAAAATATTTGAGGAATTACTTTATCAAGGATAGATGCTAGAAATAATTACTGGGTCAGTTTTATGAATATTTATATTTTTTGCTAAGTTCTACAAAATTTTCTACTAAAAAATATAATTATTAGCATCTCATTAACAGTATACGAGAAGCCCAACTTTTCCCTCACACCGTCACAAACATGCATTATTAACAAACTTTTCACTCTATTAAGAGATGAAAGGGAAGAAACTCCTTTTAAATTTGTACATCTGTAATGGTTAATAACTAATTGTAGTATTTCTTGAGAATTACATTATCTATTTAAATGATTTTATATTTATCCATCTATAATATTAAAATACTATTCAGTTTCTTTATAGCAAATATATTAGTATCGTTGACACTAAGGGTTGAAACAAGCCTCCAAATTTTTGGTGGATTGACATAATAAAAATTTATCTGTAACTTACATAGCAGCTTGTTTATTATTCACATGGCATGTAACTCAGGTAATGTATGTTCCAGGTTGATAGATGGCTTTTCAGAAATTAGAGCCCCTTCCATTTCAGTATTCACATCCTCAGGGTTCTCAAAGTCCTCTGCATCCAGCCTTCAAATGGATGAAGACAGAATAAAAGTTACCTCTCCCTCTCCTGCTTCTTAAAACTGCTAGATGAGAGGTGAAGCACATACACTCATTTTACTCATTAGAATTGCTCTCCAGGAACACACTATTAAAAAGAGACTGGGAAATATATCCCTTGGCTAGGACCAATTCCATGCTAGAGAAAGGGAATATGGACTTCCTGAACATCCAACATTCTCTGCCATAGATAACAAATATTGTGCTCCGGCCTGTTGTGGGCCTTTGAACAAATAGAAAACTTTTTTTTTATTCCATAAAAGATGTTAATTATCCAAACATTAAATATTAAATAATCTAACATGTATCCAATATTCTTCTCTTTAGATTTGTGATTCTATATACAGGTTGACATAGGAAAATGTTTTAGGCTTAATCCTACAAATGTATTTTTGTTAAATTTTAATTTAAACTATTCATTAATATATTTCAAAGTTTGGGTTTGTCTCTTAAAACTAAATTTGAAATGGTATATACTTCATTATTTTAAGTAAAAATCAACTTACTTTTATTGTATTATGTTACCAACTTTTTTAAATTTCATTTTAATGGTTGGATTGTATGCTATCATAAATATACCACAATTCATTTCATCAATCTTTAGTAAAGGATACTTAGTTTGTTTTCTTTCTCTTAAGTTAATAAAATTAATGAACATCTCAGTATAAAAATATGTGTGTGTTTTTCTGCTTCTATAAGATAGATTTCTGGAATTGTTTATTGGATAAAAGTAGGAAAAAACATGCAGGGTGCTTAGTAACTTTTACTAAATTATCCTTCAAAAATCTCAGTCAATTTACAGTTTCTTTTTGTGACTGAGACAACTATTTTCATTTTTTGACAATATTTTCCAGAGTAGTAGTATTTTTTTTTATTATGGCAAGTAAAAAGTGAAAAACAAACAAACAAAAAGACATACTGTTGATGATATAACCTGTTTTTTTCCCATCAATTTCCATTTTTTTTAACTGGCATTTTTAAAGTTATACAAAAGGTTAAACATTTTCATATAATTGTCTCCCTATCGCTTTTCTTATTGACTTATAAGAATGCTATATATATAAAAGATAATGATTTCCTGTCAAATTGGTTGTAAAGGTTTCATTTGTAATTTATGTTCAGTTTTGCTTCTGATATTTTTGACATGAGAATTTTTTCTTGTCATAAATGTATGTCAATCTATTTATGTTTCTCATGGCCTTTTTTTGTTTAAAATGCCTTTTCTATCTCAGAATCCAATAAATATCTCCATATTATGTAACATATTAACAATATTCAACTTTGCTTACAATATTTTTAAATTTCATTTATATATAATTTATTATGGACAGCTCTTGAATTTCAGTTTTGTTAATTCAGCATAAAGAAACATAATTAAATTTATTTGTTGCTAGTTTTTTTCCTGACATGGATATATAATCAGCACTGTAGAAAATAAATTATTTTCTCCCATCATTTTTTATAAAATTTAAAAGTAATTAATAAAAGTCATTATTAGTAGATAAATGAGGTTTATCTACACTTGATTCTGATTTAGGGTTCACTTTTTTATCAGAGAAAGGAATTTAACTAAGGAACACTAAATTAAAATTATTATATTAATAGTTCATATGCTTAAAATACAATTGTTGTACTAAGACAGACAAATGTTGCTTTTAAACAGGTATATTTTTATTTTATTTCCTTTGTAAAACAAACTATGTTTGGATTTTATTTTAGAACTAAGTGTACTACTTTAGGTTATACTGGATGCTATGGACTGAATTGTGTCTTCCCCAAATTCGTATGTTGAAGCCCTATACTCAATGTGATTATGTTTGGAGAAAGGGAACTTAAAGTTAAATGAGGTCCCAAGGGTAGAATTCTAATCCAATAGGACTGATGGATTTATAAGAAGAGGGAGAGATACATATCTCTCTTTTTTCTCTCTCATCCTCGAATGCACACATTGAGGAAAGACCATAGCAAAAACGTGGCCATCTGCAAGCTAGGAAGATGCTTTCTCCAGAAATCAAATTGACTGGCACCTTGATCTTGAACTTCCCAGCTTCCAGAACAGTAAGAAAATAAATTTCTGTTGTTTAAGCCAAGTCTTAAACATTTCCTTCCTTCAATAAAAAAAAAATTCTGATTAATATTGTCCAATATCATGTATTACGTTATGCTCTTTAATTACATTATTCAACATAATCCTCATAAAGACATATAAGTAAATAATATTTATATTCCTCTTACAGATGAACAACTAAGACATTCCTAATAGTTTTATTAAGTGGTATACATAAAATTCTATGTGCTGAATGGATCAATAATAAAAAAACAAATATTTGGATTTGAATATACTAAAGGCCAAATCATATTTCAATAATTTAATATAGTCATATAATAAAAATATGAAAGTACTCCATGATTAGCCTATGAATACTTTCTATATTGCAAGTGTTTGCTCCACTGTGGAGTCCTCATAAATCATACTTCAGTATCAAAATATAGGCTTGATCTTCTGACTTCAACATATCTTCTAGAATGTTCATTACTTCTGCAAGTTATGACCTATGCAAACAAAAGAAACACCTTTCCTGTTCTGTGGATGGTGTGTACCATCATCTGCACGTGACCCTTTGTGTCCACATTTGTTAAATCACTCTAAACAATCAACTCAACAACCAATGTCCTTCCTCTTATTTTAATAAAAACCATGTTCTCTACTCCAAGTTTTCCATATGTCTGGATGAATCAATATCTATGTAAATGATCCTCCTAACACCCTGATTTCTCAGTTTGCAAACTCTTTATTTTTAGGAAAAGACTTTATTTTCTTTAACTTCAACTACAGTTATATATCACTCAATAAGGATACATTCTGAGAAATGTGTCGTTAGGTGATTTTGCTCTTGTGTGAACATCATAAAGTATACTTACACAAACCTAAATGGTATAGCCTACAATACATGTAGGCTATATAGTATAGCCTATTGCTCCTTGGCTGCAAACCTGCACAGCATCTTACTGTACTGAACACCATAGGCAATTGTAACACAATGGTAAGAACTTGTATATCTAAACATAGAAAAGTTATAGTAAAAATATGATATTATAATCTTATTTGACCATCTTTGCATATTTGGTCTATCTTGACTAACACGTCATTATATGGTGCATGACTGTGAGTGTCTTCATGGCCACATCTTAGACATTATTATTACCCACTGAACTACTTCATCTAGTTCAACCGTCTTAGTTTTCCAATTATGTCCTCCCACTGTTCTGCCTGATCTTTAACATAATTGAGACTTTTAATCTCTACATTGTTCTTCCTACCCTTATCTTTTCTTTCCCATTAAATTTTGTGGACCTTCATCTCAAATCCATATTTGTCAATATTTATAATTTCATTGTGCATTCAAAATTTAAAGAGACAAATTAGAAGATAAAAATCTCAAAAATTCAGTATTTGAATAAATGCTATGTTACAACACTTTGTCAAAAACTAAAATTTCAAGAGATATTCACTTTTCCTTCTTTGCATTCCTATGTTGTAGCCATGTAGAATTTTCTAGTATATTAACATGTTAATTCCTGCCCCTCCCCCCACTCATCAACCCAACTTGGCATGCATACATTCTACTTATATTTTAAATTTCAAATTAAAGATATTTTCTTTACCCTGCAAAAATTCTCTTGAGCATGCTGGCATTGAGCTCTGCAGTCACCCACCATAACATTAGTAACGCTCTATTGTAATCTTCTGGGTTTCTTTTTTTTCATTTTTCTTCCTCAAGGTTGTAAATTTCCTGAAGGTAAGAACTTTGCCTTACTTTGCTTATTTGTTAGTCTCTGCAGTAATAGTACAATGTCTAACATAGAGAAGCCATGAAATAAACCTCTATTAAGAGAATAAATCAATTAATTAATCAGTATTAGCTCAGGATTAGATTATAAATAAGAAAATAGAAACAATTTGAAAGAGGGTCATTAAGTTAATATTTCAAAATTAAGAAATCATTGAAAATTTTAGTCAATGAATGGTATAAAAACAAGAGATAAAGTCTTAGAAGATTCAGACAAATTCCACTAAAGTTTTTCTGGCTGGCCTGGTTCAACCTATGGCAAGCTCCATGCTACCATGTTTAAATGCTGCAACTCCCCCTGGTGGGCGTGGTGAAGCACCCTGTTCTTTGACATCTCCAGCAAGCAGCGTCCCTGTGTCCCTTGGTCTCCTTCTGGAAAGCCTCAGTTCCCCCACTTGTATATGGCTTGAATTACATAAAAAGCTCACAGGGTCTTTTCAGTTTAAAATGTATAATTTAATATGGATTTTAGCTACATAAAATATTTAAAATTCACTTACACTGATTAATTGGTTTCATATGACCAAAAATTTAAATAAGTCAAACATATTTTACTTTATTCCGTCAGTCTCATTATATGAATAGACACAGTTCCTGAAAGGGTTCTCAAATTCCTCCAAAGATAGCATGTTTATTTGTTCTTATTTAATGACAAGAATCTAAACTGTATTATCACATGAATTGATATGGTAGATTTTATTTGCATCTAATTGGTAAAAACGAATTTGTATTTTTAATATACCTAGATTTTTACATTGAAATATAGTGTCCCAATTTGACTAACAGCAAATGTTTGTTTGTTTCTAATACTGCCTAAGGTAGTTAAGATTTTAGAACAGTAAATGTTTACTGACAATGAGATGATTTTTTTAGAAATATAAATTATAGAATGTAAAACAATATTGTGCTCAACTGTATATAACTAATAATATTCATGAGGACAAAAATAGAAGCACTGAGTTTTATGTAAAAACAAAATACAATTAATGTAAATTGGATAAAAAGATGAATTTATTTCTTGTACGACTTAGCCAAATGTATAAATTTAAAGCAACCTTAAACAGCAGAAGAATAATTATGTTACAAGATATAACTCCCAAATTCACATGTTGGAAACTTAATCTCCAATGCAACAGTGCTGCAAGGTGCCTAATGAGAGGTGTTTATGTAATATCACCTTACAAAGGGGTTGGTGAAGTGGATTTTTCCCCTTCTGCCTTCTACCATATGAGGACATAGCACTTTCCTCTTCAGAGGACCCAGCAAAAAGGCACCATCTTGAAAACAAAAGACTGAATCTGTTGGTGCCTTGATCTTGGACTGCCCAGCCTCCAGAACAGTGAGAAATAAATTTTTGTTCTTTGTAAATTACCCAGAATATGGTATTCTGTTATAATAGCACAAAACAAATCAAAATACAGGACAAAGCATACTGTCATAGAAATAATACTGGCCAAAGTTCTGTAATCTGTAACTTAATCAAAGTTGTGTTTACTCACTATTTTGAACCAAGTTCTACAGGACAGACATTAAGGAAGATTTTAATCCAAATGGTTTATGATAGAAATGTTCCCAGTAGAAATCAAAAAAGCAAGTTGGGGAAGCAGAGCCTAGATTAGGGTAAGGCAAGTGAGGAATAAGCCTGAAATGTAAAATATAGGGGGAGTGCCACAAAACTCAGTAATCAAGATAAATTATATTTTAATGCTATCTTCTGCATAAATAAAAATCAAATTCAAAACAGCCATGATGAACAAAATGTTAATTTTTAAAATAAAGACAGGCTATTTTTTGTTTTATAACTCTATGCAACTGAGAAACAATCAGCCCAAGGTTTCCAGCCAACTTGCCAAGTAGGTTTATGACAGATGACAATGGCATGCAAAGAGATTGAACAACAGGACTTTATAAATTTTTATTTTTTATTGTAAAGCTTATATTAACTTCATATACTTGGTTTAAAATACGGGAAAATACTTTGACAAGTATACATATGGACACACAATTTTCATTTTGCCTCTGGCTCCAATACGGCTTGGCAAGGTACAGCAAAGAAAGGAAAGGAGCTAAGCAAGGTTACAATTTCAGGTGAAATCTCAGATTTAGCCTAATCCCTTGAGAAAAACTGAAATATAAATTACACATCAAAGTTAGTCCATCTTGACACAAAGGAGCTGGGTTTTCATACTCCCACACCAGCAAAGCATTGGCAATGAGCCACCTGTAGGAGAAGGTGGGGCAAAAACTCCCAGGCACTTGGGTTTTCCATACAAATACCCAAAGACAATCCCATCAAGAAAATTGCAGATGCAAAAAACATGCAGACACTGTGGAGAAAAAGCATCTGGGCAGGGCACAATTAAGCTCGTTTTAAATGTCCACTAAACTTGCTTTGTGAACTTCAGTGAGTTAACCTACGAGATCTGGTATAAATAACAAACATAAGATCATAAATTAACCCACCATTCTCAAATTCAGTTATTTAACAATGTCTATTTATAGAGTACAGACATATAAGCCAGGAAGTGAGCCTACAAGGGTTTTGAGTAATTAAATAAATATTCTAAATTACACACATTGAAACTCACATACTTTATTCTTAGTTGTGGTCCTTATTTCCTCTCTGAGACCCTACTACTCACTATCTTGAGTCAATACTATAGAATTTAGTTGTGAGGTTTCTAAGCTTTTGCATAATTAGAATAAACACATAAGAAAGTGAGAGATAAACTGCTCCAGGTAGAGAGCTACAGGCAGACGGCTTGAAGAAACAGAAATGAGAAGTGATCATCTGCCAAAAGAGATGAATTACAAAAATGTAAAATTCATGTAAGTGACCGCAAATATCAAATCAAGTTATATTTACTTAATATAGATGTGCATATACACACACAAACATGCATATGTGTGTGCACTCATATGTTCATTGCCACATCCATACAAACAGAGGGTGACTTTATGGTGGCAAAGGCAATAAAAACTGTGGCTTGTGGTTGTTATAGTATGCTTAAGTAATTAATAACCAGTAACTATGAGACTGGTATTGGATGATGAATTCAACATCTAGTATTGAGCAAAATAGCTGATATCTATAGAAAGAGAAAAACTCCTTCACTGTGGTCCAGGTTTTGTTCACCTGTCCAACACCTCTGAGGAATACCTAATTTAAAAATGGGTTCAAATGTGAACAGAAAGAGTCTTAAACTCAAGTGGAGGACCCCTCAAATGTTAGGCAGTTTATTTATTTGTTTATTTATTTATTTTGCCAAATTGACCTGATAGAAACCATAGGACTGTTACTATTTGGAGGGGGGAGGGAAGGGAGCAGTAAGCATCAGAAATCAATTCTGGTTAACAGATGCAAAATGAGAATTCATTAGAAAAATCTGCCAATTTAGGATAATTCACAATTTTTTTTTTGAAAGAAAGTTGAAAAAATAGAAAAGTGAGAAACCAAGGCAAATGGAAATATCCATGTAACTGGAAGTAGTTTGCATTATTATTTGGTTTCTACCATTATAATAAATCAGCTCTAACTATTTTTCAGCCTTTGTAATACTCTACTTAAGATTCAAAGTATCTAAAGTAAATTAACAAATGAACAAAGTCAATGAATGAAAGCAATGAAGAAAGATAGGTCATGGGCTCATATGTGACTAGGGATACTCATAAACCTCAACAGAAAGTTCTATAAAGACCACAGACAATAAAAATGAAGTAATAACTAGAAAGGAAGTCAAGATATGATAAAGCAAAAGTAGTTAAAGCAAAAGCTGATATTGTGTTGTAAAAAGAAAAATAAATTTCAGAAAAACAAAAACAAGCAAAAAATAAGTTCTTTAAAATAAATCTCTCAAAAGCTATTAAGTGCACATTGGTTAGATGGGAATTATACAAAGTCAAGAGCAAAGTAATTTCTGAACAATGCCTTATAATGTCATATAGAACCAGGGACAAAATGAGAGTGAAAAATAAACAAGTCAGAGATCCCTAAACTATTTATAAGAGTTGAGTTGCAATGAAAATTCAATTTTTTAGCAACCAAAGCACGGGAGTCCTATCAGATATCCATGATCAACCACACAGAAAGTGATGTTAATGCCTTCTGTCTGAATTATCAAAATGATTTAAGTACAGAGAATATGTGCTGTATTTTGGGGCAATTTCTATTCAAAATAAGTATTTTGAATGAAACTCAAATAAGTATACTTTCAGATATTTGGAAAATTCTGTGATTTAAGAAAACTTTTTCTCAGAGTTATGACATGAAAAAAATCATTGTGTCATTGGACAAACACATTTATAAAAAATTAAAAAGTTGCTATGTTAAAATTGCATGCATGACCTATGAAAATATTAGTAATTGATAGATCTATTCAACTTTGTACACTTAAATTTAATATTGAGAATTTAGTGTATTTTTAATATTCACATTCACTGATTTTCTAATATATTAATACATTGAAATGTTTCCAACTGACATAAATTCCAAAAGCTTTTGATTGTACACCACTCCCAAAATAAGAACTCATTTGTTCTGCAAAGTAAAAAGGAAATAAAAGTTTACAGGTGCATTAAATATTCAGCTGTGCTATGTGTATGAAGACTGGTTGCCAATTTCAGGCTTTTTCTGCATGCAAGTTAGATCTAAGTATAGCCAAATAATTGATTCATAACTGTTTATTTGAACAGTAGATGAACTTACTCATCAACAATTTAACATCATCTCTTTCTCCCTGTCCCTTCCTGCCCTAGCTTGCCTAGGGTCTCCACGTGTGTTGGCTGATTAGTATAATTTTCAGATATTATGACAGCATGTCAAGGATCCAATTTTATAATTTGTATTGAGAAAAAAATCAGCTTTTTAGTCTATAGGGCATAGTTAATTATAACAGCAGGTATGTTTTCCTTGGGTTTCATATGTTTTACACCGGTTTTTCCATTCATTAAATAGCCCCTGGTATCTGGAAGCTTGCTTAGGTAAACCTGGGTGTGCATCCTATTTTCCCTGGAAAACTGACCCATGTGAAATTCAGTGTTCTTTTCTAATTTCGGCTAAAAGGAGAATTTTAAACATGCAGAGGTCTGGGTTCCATGTCTTTTGATTCAGGAGACTTGGGATGTGGCCTGGATATCTGGTAATAAGCTCCCCCAATCATTTTCACGGACAGCAAAACTGAAAATTTCACCCATTCATGGCTCAGAAAAATCCAGTTGTTACTTTCAGAAAAAGTATTTTTCAGCACTATTGGAATTTAACTAAAGCAAAATCTTGATCTGCCAAAAACTAGTGATACTGTCATAACAACTCTATCTAGCATTTTGTAGAATGACCAGTAGGGACCTCACCCACTAAAAATAAGAAGGATTTCAACATGATTTCGACAATACCAGAAAACTTGCTGTATTTGCCTGTGTATTTTCTCCCTACATGTTCCATCTTCTCAAATATTCTGAATAGAAACTTTCACATTTTATTGCCTTGACCAAACTTCCTCGTACTTTTTTTTCCTGCACTTAAGCAGGGTGCCCTGAACATAATATATCTTATCCATGCCAGATCAGACAAATGTCAGACTAAAGCAAAAGCCAGCTGTTCACCTCTGTACAGAGTAGCCAGTGAAGCGAACAAAGCAGCAGGAGTTCTGTCGATACCAAACTAAATTTAGGTACAAGCAGCCCAAGTAGTTGCCTTGGCTGCCCTTATATTCATTGATTAAAGGTATTTAAAACCTTTAATTGGTTCAGGTCAAATTACTTGAGGATAATTTAAAAATAAAATGAGAAAAAAGTGATTTTAATATTTATTCATGTGTATATTACAAGATAAAAAAAATTTTGCCTGCATTTAAAAGATCTCTATCCACTGTGAATTGAATTCTTTCCTGCCAATTTCACTACAGAGCTAGTTTTTCATTCACTCAATAATTTATCAAATGTCTAATATTACATAGTACTGAACTAGTATGTGCAGTTTTAGCAAAAAAAAAGACATTCTCTGCCTATTTGTACCTCAAATATTAATACAAAGACTAAACAGATAAAAATGGCAATACATTATGATAAATGTTCCAACAGGATTATGTGCAGGTTCTTACAGGAATAAAGAAGGTCATTTTGCTCAGCTAAAAAAAAATACATAAAAAAGTTGTGCAAAAAGAAAAAAAGTTATCTCAATTTTGGTTTGAAGCCTATTCTGGAGTTTTCCAGGAAAAGTGGAAACAGAAGTGAGGGACAAATGTCAGAGAAAGGAAGCAGTAGTACTTAGTAGCAATGCACATATTTTTTCAACATATTTTGAAGGAAGTGTAAAGATATTGGGGAATATTAATTAGGGGGGTAAAATGATCAGAATTATGTTTTAGACAGATCACTCCTGAGTGGAGGGTGCATTGAGTTCAGCTGGGGATATAAAGTGTTGAGGGCATGCACGAAGTCAGTGATAATGAGATTCATAGGAAGACAATGATTTGGGAGATGGCAAAAAACAGAAGAGGAAAGAGATGAGGGAAAGGGAAAAATCAAGTATAACTCCTAGGTTTCTGGCTTTGGTTCCTGGATAGGAAATTGTGATACAAAAGTTCTAGAGTTTAACTGTAAAATAATAAAGAAAAGAAATTAAAGAAAAGTGATAAAATGTAAAGAGAAATATTTGAAATACTCTTATTATCACATTATATAATCTTAAGAAGCTATTCTATATGACTGTTCAAAACTGACCTTGATTTTAGTTCAGAGACCAGTCTGGTTATCAGTAAAGCTTGGAAGACACTTAGCCAACATTAACAAACCAGAGTCTACTATGGTTTAACAATCTGAGAACCAGCGATGCATCCATTACACAATATTAGGACCCCAATAGGTCTTCCTCATCCTCCATAAATGAATTATGAATAAGACAAAACCAAAAGCTGTTTAAGAGATAACAAGAATTAAAGAATTTGCAGCAGATGGTACCAGCTGTGCACATTTAATTCCAGCTCAAACAATCTGCCAAACAGTTAGACAGAACTGCTTTTGCATGTGAAATTGGAGTGTCTCAGAGCCAAGGAAGAAACCTGAGAGTAGTCTTTTTGGCATTAGTTATCAAACCTTTTATTATAATTAATGTTAGTGGACACAACCTTCTTTCCTCTCACTGCTTTCTCTGTTCTATGTGCTTTCTCTCTCTCTCTCTCTCTCTCTCTCTCTCTCTCTCTCTCTCTCTCTCTCTCTCTCTTCTTCTCTCTACCTCAGATAAGCATATATACACATATACGCACCAATGTTTGCACCAATTAAATAAATGTTAAACTCAAAGAGTTAATTTTTTAAAATGCAGTATACTAGGTTTTTCCATTCTTGGGATACCTCGCTTAGTAGAATGTGTTCCAGCATTTTCCAAGAGTATATAAGAGGTGCTGTATCACCATTGTTTCTTAAAGCTGAATAGTACTCCAGGGTATACACATACCGCAATTTATTAATCCACTCATGTATTGATGGACACTTGGGTTGTTTCCACCTTTGCAATTGTGAATTGTGCTGCTATGAACATTCGAGTGCAGGTGTCTTTTTCATAGAGTGACTTTTGCTCTTTTGCATAGATGCCCAGTAATGGGATTGCTGGATCAAATGGTAGT
>CAUYSK010035685.1:0-10805 GCA_963575035.1 Avahi laniger
GGTGTTTCTAAGAGCAAGAAAGCAAGATGCCTTATGGAGAAAATATGAGTGTTAGATAAGCTTTGTTCAGGTATGAGTTATAGTGCTGTTGGCCATCAGTTCAATGTTAATGAAGGTGTCTTTAAATAGAAACACATATAAGATTATACATTGGTGGGTTGATGAAAATGTGACCAGAGGCTTGCAGAAACGTAACCCTGCATGTATTTCCTCTAGGAGCAATGGGTCAGTATTCACTAACTCATTGTCATGGCAACTTTATAGAACGTAGCTACAATGAATAACAATGAACTGAAATTTCTCCCTCTCTTCAGAGCTCTTACAGACCTTATCTCTAATTTTTAATAGCAGTTTCATCAGCAAATGGGCACCTCCTAGGTGCCATGTACTGCGAATATAGCAAAAACAAAACAAGTCCCCTTCTCTCACCAAGGTTATGGCGTAGTGTGTGGCAGGGCAGGGGAGAGAATGCAAATAATAAATACATGTCAGGTGACGGTAAGTAACTTTGAATCAGGGAAGGCTTCTCTGATAAGGTGGTATTTGTGCAGATATCCAAACAAAGTGAAAGGAATTGTGTAACAGGGCTATGGTCTGAATGCTGTTGTCCCTGCAAAATTCATGTATTGGAAGCTAACATCCAATGTGATAGTATTAGGAGGCGGGGCCTTTGGGAAGTGATTAAATCATAAGAACTCCACCCTCATGAATGGGATCAGTGCCCTTATAAAAGAGGCTCAAGTGAACTCCCTTATTCCACTTCTACTATATGAGGATGCAGCAACAAGGCACCATTAGTGAGGAATGGTCCTTCACCAAACATTGAGGTTGCTGGCACCTTGATCTTGGACTTCCCTGCCTCCAGAACTGTGAGCAATGATTTTCTATTATTTCTAAATTGCCCAGTCTAAGGTATTTAAGACAAACAGGTAACAAAGGCTTGCGATGAGAGTATACCATCTCATGGAACAGCAAGGTGGCCAGTCTGAGTGGCAGCAACTGAGCAAGGGTAGGAGTCAGAAGGTGAGGCCAGAAAGCTAAGGTCAAGGGAAGCCAGATCATGTAGAGCACTGAAGGGCAATGCTTCTCAAACCTAAGTTGTATTTGAATCATATGAAAGTCTTGAAGATTCTAAATTCAGGATGTCTAGGGTGGAGTCTGAGATCCCATATCCTAATAATTTCATAGGTGATGCTGTTGCTGTTGGCCCATGGACCTCACTTTAAGTAGCAAGGTTTTAGGTCACAGTAAGGAATTGGCTTTTATTCTGAGAAGGGAAAGCAACACAACAGTTTTGAAGGGAGGAGTGATGATTCTATTTTACACTAATGTCTTATAAACTTGGGCTTACTTCTACACTCCCAACTGTGTTTCACTGATCTTTTTCTATTTCTGTGCCTATACTACATATTAACAACTGTAGATTTATAATCTATTGGGTACTCAGCATGTGCAAGTCTTCTGTCATTACATTTTTTCACCTCATTTTTATATTTTTATCCCGGCTATTTTTACACGTACATGCTTCCAGATACACTTCAGAGTTGTTTTCACAAGTTTGAATCAAAAGGCTGTTGAGAGTTTGATGGAGATTGTGCTGCAGTAATAGTTGCTTAAAAAGCACTGCTGAGGGCCGGGCGCGGTGGCTCACGCCTGTAATCCTAGCACTCTCGGAAGCCGAGGCGGGCGGATTGTTTGAGCTCAGGAGTTCGAGACCAGCCTGAGCAAGAGCGAGACTCCGTCCCTACTAGAAATGGAAAGAAATTAATTGGACAACTGAAAATATACAGAAAAAATTAGCCAGGCATGGTGGCTCATGCCCGTAGTCCCAGCTGCTTGGGAGGCTGAGGCAGGAGGATTGCTTGAGCCCAGGAGTTTGAGGTTGCTGTGAGCTAGGCTAATGCCACGGCACACACTTCTAGCCCGGGCAACAAAAGCGAAACTCTGTCTCAAAAAAAAAAAAAAGCACTGCTGATTTAGTATACTGTTCAATCAAGAATAATTTATGGAAATTTTTTTTTATCTTTCAGTAGAGTTTCCTACATTCTTTATGGGGTACTTATACATTTCTTATTAAGCTTGTCTTAAAATATTTTTGTTTTTTGTTCTGGCAGCCGTGGAGGTTTTTCTTCCCCCATTATAATTTTTTAATTGGTTATTGCTGGTGTCTAAAAAAATACTTATTCTTGTATATAAAACTTTAGTGAACTAGGTATCTCAGTGAATTCTTAATATTTCTATTAGTGTTTCACTGAAGCTCTTGGGTTTTTCAGGAATAAATAATAATATAATCAGATTGCCTCTTCCTTAGCAATTTTTTTCTCTCTTGTTCAATGCTTTTGTCCAATCGCATTGTAATATTAAAGAACAATGGCTATTTTCTGCTGTTCTTGATATTAATGGGAATGCTCCAATGTTCTTATACAACATATATATATTACCTTGGGCAAATTAACCTCCCCATGCATTAATTTCCTCAGCTGTTAAAAAAAAAAAAGAAATAAAAATAAAGAATATAGTTGTTTTGAAATTTAATGAGCTCATAAATATAAAACTCTTAGTGTCAGGCACATAGTAAGCACTGAATAAGTGCTAGCTATACATAATCGTATGTTTATATACACCTACACATATTCATACAGTACATATAGCCTTTAAAATCGCTTGAAGCTCTGACTGGGGGTGGAGGCCAAGGGCAATGTAACCTAAACATTTGTACCCCATGATATGCAGAAATGAAAAAAAATCATTTACAGAAATACATTTTCCCCTACATGAAAGATTTAGGGAAAAAAATAAGAAATGTGTATTGTATTAAAATGATCTATCGGGTGATCACTGTTTTTTTAACTTACTAATATTGTCAATTATATTAATAGATTGCCTAATACGGAAATATGATTACATTTTTGGGAGGATTATATATGTTGATATTGCACTAAGAATTTTTGTATCAATAATCATAAGACTAGCTTGTCATCTTCTTCAACCTACATGCTTTGCCACATTTGGGTACCACAATTTTGCTGATTTAAAAGGGATATAGTATTCCATCCAAGACTTTTTCTTAATGGCAAACCAAATGGCCAATGCCAACGGGAGCTAGACTGGACTGGATCACTTTTTCCTATATAGCCACCACTATTTCTAGAGATCTGATTTACTGGTATTCCGAAACTTGTCACCAAATACTTACTATAAATTCCAGGGTACAGTTTACTCCAGCATTCAGTGCAAAGAAGAGGATGAGCAAGCAGGTGATTTTATACTTTATGGATATAGGAACTAATCTCATACCACACCTTCTCCCCCAAACTAACCAAGTAATCTGGACAAGTTATTTAACCTCTCTGAGTTTGTTTCCTCATCCATAATATGGGGATTAATAACACCACCAATAGCATAGAGTTGTTATGAGGATACAATGAATTAATATACTTAATAACTTGCAACTATGTCTGTCGCACAGTAAATGGTAAGATGTACCTTTTACAAAGTTTATGCTAAACGAAACGACAGTATAAAAAAAGAGAAAACCTGATTTTCATTATTTTATATTCTCATTAACATAATTCTATGAGTTCTCTCCTTATTAATATAGAGGGAAAAATTATGCAGGCAAAGGCTATAATTGTGTCCCACTAGCTCTTACCACATGTTTATAGAATCAGGAAATCAAATGAGTTGGAAGTTCAAATGCCCTACTCTACTCCTTTGTTCATGATATCCTACCACATGAATTTTATATAATAAAATAATTTAAAGCAATGTTTCTCAAAGGGAAAAGGAAATGACAAAAACTACTGAAGATTAAAAAGTGCCATGGAATACTTTGGCTAGTGAGGATAATTGGAAAATAATGTTACAAACTGGTAAGCAACATGAATGTAAAGATGGTTGGAAACCAGTGATTTAGAAGAAACACACTGGGCAAGAGTGAAGGGAAGAGGGAGACAATGGAAGTATAATTAGAAGAAAATATAACAGGCACCTGAAAGCAAAGAAGGATTTTCTTCTAGAAAATGAGAAAACATTTATTTTAGTTCAACAACATAAACGGTGGATAGCGAAAAATTATTATAAATGGCTGTAGACAAACTAAGAGGACCCATCCCTTCTTACCTCTCCCATAGTATAATTTCATTAACATTTTAATTTCTAACCACAGAATTTTCCTAAAGTAATAAATTGCTACACTTTTCAAAGTTAGCCTTCTCCAAAGATCTATAAATTAACTATTGAAAAGTTAAACCCATAATAATTTTCCTTCTAAGGTAATTGTTATTTAATGAAATCATTTATGTAAAAAAAGATCCCCATGAATAAGGAATTTCTTTTATTGATAGTAGTATAACTTAAATATAGAGTATCTTAGTTCTTATGGCATTTTATAGACATTAGCTAGCTGATCAATTTTGATTTCAAAATTCTGTACAAATAATATATTTTTGAATACATTGATGAGGGGCAGGAAAATAGCAGCATGGTCTATGATGATCCAGTCAAATTCAATGAAAGGTTAAGCCAGTATTCAAGGAATTCATTTATTCACTCAAGATACATTTATTTAGCTAGGCGTGGTAGCTCACGCCTATAATCCTAACACTCTGTAGGCTGACGCAGGAGGATCGCTTGAGGTCAGGAGTTCAAGACCAGCCTAAGCAAGAGCAACACCTTGTTTCTACCAAAAATACAAAAAATTAGCTGGATGTGGTAGCACGGACCTGTAGTCCCAGCTAGTACTCAGGAGGCTAAGGAAGGAGGATCACTTGAGTCCAGGAGTTTGAGGTTGCAGTGAGCTATGATGATGCTACTGCACTCTAGTAGGGCAACAGAGCAAGACTCTGTCTCAAAAAAAAAAGAAAAAATCAAACCAAAACAAAAGAAACATTTATTTGAATGCTCACTATGAGAAAGCAATAATGCTAAGTGAAAGAGGGAGTTTACAAACATGAATACAGTTGCTACTCTTAAGGAGTATAAAATAAGGAAGCCAGATAAATGAACATCTGTATAATTCGAGGCATGCCAAAATCAATGCTATTAAAAGAGATATGTCATAGAGTACCAGAGACAAAGACATTGCCTCAGATTCAGAAAGGTCTGAGAGGAGACACATAAGGTGAGTAGAGAATGCCAGCAATGACATATTTCTACATACACTATAGTATATGATACATGGAAGGAGGAGAGTAGGGCAAGACAGGGAAAAAAGGATTGTTGTCTAGGGAACAACAAAATCAAAGGCCTAGGGGTGTGAGAGACAATAAAACAGAGCACTGTGTGATTAACACTGCTGTAGAAGCTAGAAAGTCAGGATGTGGCGATTTCATGGAGAGTCCTGCATACCCTAATAAGGAGTTTCAACTTTGGTAATGGGGCACTACTGAAGGTTTTTGAAAAGGAATAGTGCACTTCTACCCACATTTTAGAAAGGCAATGGGAGCCACTGAAGGTTTCTGAGAACGTGAATGACGTGTTTCTAGCTATATTTCTGGATGATAACCTTAGCTGTATTAGTTTGGGGGAGGCAAGAAACTCAAAGGCGACAAGTTAGGAAGGTTTTATAATAGTTCAGGCAAAAGGTAACCAATATCTAAAGTTATGCAGAAAAAAATGGAGAAACAAATATGAGATATTTTCTAAGATAGAGCCAATGGGTCAGGATTTGATATTAAAGACAAAAGAGGAAGGAGAAGAAGGAATAATGAAAAAAAATGATAATATCAAATGATAAAAAGACATCACAGAATGGCTGACAAGAGGACCTGGGTAAAGACTGCTAATGGCACTGAGGGAGCTATTTCTGCGGAATGAAGAGAGGTGGAACGAACAGGCAATTATTCTTCACCACGTTTTTGTGCCATGGACCCCTTTCTCAGTCTAATGCAGTCTACAGACCTCTTTTCAAAGTAATGCTTTTAAATGTACAAAACAAAAAGGATCATACTGCAAAGGAAGCCAATTATATTGTAGTCCTCAAAATATTAAAAATTGTGATATACTAAAATATGCCTTTTTATGAACACATTAAAATAACAAGATGTAGCAGCAAATCTAATAATTATTGTGATTATGACGTAGTTAAAAGTGCAAATGATATTTCAGGGTATTTGCTTCAACCGTAACATAATAGAGAAACATCTGTCATTTCCATGGCTGAATATTGCTATTAATATTGGGTTTGTTGTTTACATCCATAATTGAACGAAATGCTAAATTTCAAATAGCTAATGTGAGTAATGAAGATGTATTTTTTTTCCCATCCAACATCACAGAATCTCCAAATTCTATCTGTCGATTCTTTGGGGAAGCACAGAACGTAGTTTAAAAACTCCTGGTTAAGAGATAAGTATGTGCTAGAGAAGAGATGGTTAGCATATGTTTGGAAGGAAAAGAATAAGATATACAAAGATATTTTTAGGGGGTGGTAGGGAGGAATAGGAACAGTTTTAAGAGTTTTTCTTTTTCTTCTTCTTTTTCTCTTTTTAGGATACGAACTTTAAACCAAAAGAATGGATTCAGTGGGACAGGAGAGATGAAAGGTACGTGCACGCACATCTGTGTATTAATGAATGAAAAAATGAATGAGAATAAGCGAAAGAACAATATCTTAAGAGGAAAAAAAAGGAGGAACAGCAGTGAAGAGGGGGGAATAACAGATTTGGGTCAGTCAGGCAACCACTGGCTCTCCTTTACCCTGTAATTCTCTGCTAAAACTAACCAGCCTACTGCCCTCGACTCTGCAGTTCTTCCAGACTCCCCGAGACCCAGTGGGCCAGGACTGACTGTGAGAGGACATGGAAGGCAGGCAAGGGCCCCTGGCAGGGAACTGCCGGTCATCAGGAGCAGAAGATTAATTTTTGTTGCTCTTCTGCCTCCTTTTCTATCCCTTCTTTAACCCCCCCAGCACTTAATGCTGCCATTTGACAGTCTGAACACTCCCATTCTAGTTGATCTTTCTATTCTCCTTCCCTCTAAAAGTCAAAATTCCAAAAGAAAGATCAGTGAAGGAGTTAAGATACTTATCTGATTAAAGTAATTCAATATCTATGCGTGAAGGATTCTTGAGGAAGGGATATTATAAGGATAGCTTGTTAAACCAAATGGCTACTTAGAAAGATTGAGGAAATATCGTTAAATATAAGAATCTTAGCATACTCCTGATCTCTGGACCTGCACCTTTCCTTCTCTGCGTGCATGTGTTTGTGTGTACACACATGCTGTGTGTGCGTGCGTGCGTGTGTGTGTGTGGACGCAGATACTCCGAAAGAAGGGGTGTGGGGGGCATGGAATCAACTTACTCCATTTCTCACTCTTGGAAGAGATTTTTAACCCATTGTGTTTGGTAAATAAAAAGCTGCTGGGGAAGCAAAGAGTTGGCAATTAAACAAATCAGTCAATTTTTAGAACCAGTATTGTTAAAATAAGTAACTTACCATTTTATTTTACCTTCTAATTCTGATTATCTTTTTAAGAGAGAACACAAAAAGTTGAGTAAGAGGCCATTGTACATTGAGGAGAATGAGAATTTTATACACTATAGGTTTATAAATAAAATTTATCTCAGGATTTTGATCACATGTAAATCTATGTTGAACTCCCCTGGTTAAATTGGGTGTATATCATCAAATAAGTACCCAATATATCAAAATGCACACGAAAGTTAAACATTCATTTGCTATGGAAGCAGGAAATAAACTTTTACGGATGTATGTATTATTTTGAGGAATACTCAGGCACAAGACTCAGCATCCAGTCTTGGCTGATTAGCCAAATTAGCATTCTGGCATCTGGGTGTCACTCTGGAGTTCCAAAGTGCTTTCTACACCTGCCACATCTTCACTCAGGTGCTCACACAGCATGGAGTGATCTCGAAGCCAAGCTGCAGTTGCCAACCTGGTCCATACTTGCCAGCCATCCAGGCCAGCAGTAAAATTTCCTACCTCAACTAAATTCACAAAATTGATTTTTGTGAACGTTTTTCTTATGAGCCAATACCTGATTTTTAAAAAAATCATTATTTAAACATATACTACCGGCCAGGCGCGGTGGCTCACACCTGTAATCCTAGCACTCTGAGAGGCCGAGGCCGGCGGATTGTTTGAGCTCAGGAGTTCAAGACCAGCCTGAGCAAAAGCGAGACCCCATCTCTACTAAAAAAATAGAAATAAATTAGCTGGACAACTAAAAATATATAGAAAATATTAGCCGGGCATGGTGGCACATGCCTGTAGTCCCAGCTACTCGGAAGGCTGAGGCAGATGGATCCCTTGAGCCCAGGAGTTTGAGGTTGCTGTGAGCTAGGCTGATGCCACGGCACTCTAGCCAGGGCAAACAGAGTGAGACTTTGTCTCAGAAAAAAAATATATATATATACTACCTATACTCTGAAGCTAATCTCTCTCTTAGTACGGAAAATCGTTCTAATTTGTGGAATCAGAATTTGACTTCAAACAGCTGCCTCTTGTGCCCTGCTGATGTTCTTATTCAAAAGGGAGATTTTAAAGATATTAGAACTAGTCAGAGGCTTTCTCACTAATGGAATCAGAAGACCTTAAAGAACACTGAAAAGTAGGGCACTTAATGGGAAATAAAAAGGCAGTGATTTGATGCATTAGTAGTCGGTAAATTTTCTTACTTGCAGGAATCACTAGCATTGGCACCTCTCTCCATTTTCAAGAATGTGGAGTAATTTCTATAATCCCACTATTGCTATGGCCAGTTTATTCATCCCACCCATAAGCAGAACAGGAAACAGAAGTGAATTTTTATTTCCAAAGCTTTAAAATCTTGGGGGTGAGGGTAGGGAGTATTCAGAAGATGCTCCCTGAAATACTTTTAAACTGGTAAAGAGAGCACAGCGGGGACTATGGAGAAGAAGCCACAGGTGCTGGCTCAACTTCTAATCTCCAAAAAATCCTAGAAAATCCATAGAAGGGCGCATACCAGGGCCAAGAGGTGTGGAAATCTACCAGTAGGGAAATCCCATTTAAGGAACTCAAATACTTTTAAAACAAACTAGGAAACCCGCTTATTTTGAACGTTACACCATCCTATCCTTACACAAAGAAGACAAAAAGCCCTGACAACCATAAGATTAATTTCTCTTATCCACAGGCCTTAAATGATGATGGTGTGAAACTCCAGGGACAAAGGTATTGAAAAAACAACAACAAAAATGATCATTATTTCAAGTACTCACATTATATTAATAATTCACTATGGGTGGCTTGACTTCAAAGCTGATATACAGACATTTGTGCTAGAACAACTTTTTTAAGGTACTGAGGAAAAACTCAAACCTACAAAGTAGAAATAAACTCTGACCATGTACATAAAAATTAAAAGTTAGCAGAAGGTAGATAGCCAAAAACAAGCAAACAAACAAAACCCCTAAAAATCCCAGTATCTGCAAATCAAAACTCTTTTCCAAATAACCCTGTACTTAAAATAAATAAAAAAAAAATCACAGACTATTTAGAAACAAATGACAATAAAATTATAACCTGCAAGATACAGCCAACTAACACTCAAAAGAATTTATTACATAAATACATGTAATAGAAAACAAGAAACAAAGGAACATTTAAATTGGAAAGGTTGAAATGAGCAAACAAATGAAATAAAAGTAGAAAAAGAAATAAAATTAAAAGTAAAAATAAATAGGAAGCAAAAACAAAAAGTAAAACCTCTTAATCAAATGGAGAGTTAGAAATAAATGATGAATGACTGAGTGAATAACCTCCAAAATGTATGACCAGGACGTTAGGGAACTCCACAAATATATAACATTACAAATGTAATATTCAATGAGATGGAAGGGATTTTTAAGCATAACATTTCTGCATAATATTTTTTTTAACAGACAAGGTCTTGTTCTGTTTCCCAAGCTAGAGTGCAGTGGAGACATTATAGCTCACTACAGCCTAGAATTCCAAGCAATCCTCCTGCCTCTGTCTCCCAAGTAGCTAGGACACAGGTGCATGCCACCACATTTGGCTAAATTTTTTTTTTTAATATTTTGTAAATATAGGGTCTCGCTATGTTGCCCAGGCTAATTTCCAACTCCTGGCCTCAGGCAATCCTTCCTCCTCGGCCTCTCAAAGTGCTGGGGTTATAGGTGTGAGCCATTGTGCCCAGCCTACATAAGTTTGTATGCCAACAATTAAGAACCCATAATAAAAGCTGACTTAGGAAGAGGCTGCAAGTAAGAATAACCATGAAAAAAATAAAATCTTTGTTAAAGATTTATACACTCTATTCCATTCCTGACAAAGGATCCTATACCCATAGATTCTACAGACATGTTCTAGCAAAACCTCAAAGGATCAAGCAACTCCTGTTATTTAGATTATTCTAGGTCACCGAAGAAAATAGGAGATATCCTAACTGGTTTCCGAGGCTAGCATAACTGTTGACAAAATGTTACAAAGATGACACCAAAACTAACCAAATATATGCATAGATTAATCCTCCTTATATACAAAAATTGTAAATGTGAGAAAATTATACAGTATATTCAAATTATACTAATATGCATTAACCAGGGAGGTTTTATTCTATGATAACATTTTCTAATATTAAAACAACTGTGTTGGCCGGGCGCGGTGGCTCACGCCTGTAATCCTAGCACTCTGGGAGGCCGAGGCGGGCAAATTGTTTGAGCTCAGGAGTTCGAAACCAGCCTGAGCAAGAGTGAGACCCTGTCTCTACCAAAAATAGAAAGAAATTAATTGGACAGCTAAAAATATATAGAAAAAATTAGCTGGGCATGGTGGCACATGCCTGTAGTCCCAGCTACT